>CAWUFW010021830.1:0-110574 GCA_963921515.1 Calotriton arnoldi | reverse complement strand
AACCTTGAAAAGGATACATGAGCAAGTGAGAATCGGGCTGCAAGTGGCCTACAAACATAAAATAGAGAAGTTGTACTAGTTGTATCCTATTTATGAGGCAAAGTCCCAAGGAACAACAATAGCTTGCATATCTGAGGCAACAGCCTGGTAGCCTGCTTTGTGTGATGGAAGATTGTGCAAAGATGGTTCTGGATCTATGGGACTGGGACAGAGCATGACCGCAGGCCATGTCCTGCATCTAACATTTGTTGCACATTGTTTAGGAGACTCAATCCTGGTGCCTCAGAACCGGTTGCTCATAGAAACTGCTGTATATAATTGAAGGTCAAGTGTAGAGGGTTCAGGGGCTTTGGGGTTTATTACAAGGCATGTTGTCAGAACTTGCTTCTAGGGCCCACTTGTTTTCCAAATTTACTGTGTAGTGTTGCGTGAGTTAGAAATGATGGAACACTTTTGGCTCCTGATGGACTCCGTAAACCTGTGACGTGAGCGTTCAAGTGTAGTGAAGTGAATGTAGGTTTAAAATGTTGAGTTCATACTTACACACTGATGAATAAAGACGTGTAAAACTACCCTCCGTGTGTGGCATAGTTATTAGCGAGTACCTGGGCTGGGGAGCATGCTACAACTTGCAACAAGATAGGGGATAAGTATCCTGTAGATCGACAGTGCTCACCCAGAGTTTTGCTGTGGTCCAGAAAACTGCTTGTGTGTGCCACGTGTGCCTCAGTTGAAGTGCAGAATCGACATTGGTGTATTTGAAGTCAAAGCACAACTACAGCCAGTGTGAAGCATTTGACGACAACTGAAGCTTCACTGAGACGTCTACATATCAGTGGCCAAAAACTAGATGAGAAGGCAGCAATTAGAGGTACTGCGATACTACGCAACTTAATGCAAAACGTCATAGGGAATTACAATGCTAAGGGCAGATACAGCCACGTTTTAAAAGCGCAGCATTTAGCAACAGCGAAGTGCAAGTCGAGACTGTGCTCAGATGCGCTGCAGGGCAGAGATCAACCGGGTGTCAAACAATACGAAGAGATGCTTAAATATAAAGCCATTGAAATACAAAGATTGTCTACTTACTGAAACCGATGAAAGAGGGTCATCATACTACCGTGCTGGGTGGAGTGGCCCCAGAAGAATCGTCAGGGTTGTGCTTAAGGAGCCATCCATACCTAAAGCGGTGCATCTCCAATACTGCTGTGTTGGGCTTAGAACAACTCCTTAGGTCTCCGAAGATTGAAAGCCGATAGTGGTACTCGGAACAGTGAAAGATTGTGTTTCAATGAAGACCAAGAAAGAGGCCACGTTTCCTGTGATTCGTAAAGATGATCCAGAGGCCAGCATGTCTCAAGGCCTCAGAGATGGTTTGCATAAACAAGATCACCAAGCAGCATTGGAGAGAGCCTTACTCTCCACGTCAGTAAGTTCAACCAATGTTTACAATGCTGCTGCCTTCCTGAAACCACCATCATCATTCAATACCACCAAAAAGCAAAATATTGGTGACCGATGGACTGCTTGGATAGAGACATTTGAAGATTTAATTGATGCAAATTGAAGAAGTTGATGATAAGAAGATTATCAAATGTCTTAAGAATCTTGCTGGTGAAGGTGCATAAGAAGTCATCATTAAAATGCCACAAGATGACAAAATTACATACAATCAGATTAAAGCTGCTTTGAATCTTAAATTCAATCCCGTACCAAAAAGTGGATTACAAAAGGTACATTTTCAGTCAATAACAACAGAAAATTGGTGATATCATCGATGAATTTGTTGAGAGACTCGATATGCTTATCAAACACTGTAAGTTAATTAATTTAATGATGAGGAAGCGATTCGTCTCAGAGTTATCAATGGATGCTTGTGAGAATCTGTTGTCGTAGTTTTTAGATTTTAACCTCAGAATCACACTAATTCAGAATGTGTCTGTAGGCCTAGGCCTGTTCTTAACTTACAAGAGGTTTTGGACTTGTCCTGGATCCGGAGGGATGCACCAAGCGAGCCCTGCACAGTGACAGTTGAACTACTGTCTCTGTCACGGTTTCACGTGTGTAGCACATGGGTGGCACCATGTGTTTTGTAGTGATTATAGTCTGACTAGGCCTTTTTACCTCTGTTGTGTGAGTGGAGCCAAGATACCGTGCACTGGAGTGTGTGGGTGTTTGCTAGTGAAGTGGTGTGCAGTACATGGGTGTATGAATGAACCAGAGTTGCAAAGGCCTGTTGGTTTCATTTTGGAAGCCCTTGGCCAGTTCATGGGCCCAAGATGGAGGTGACATTGCTTTCCCACAAAGTGGAAGAGTATTGTTTACATTTCTCAGAATGAAGGTAGGGAGTCCAGACATTGAATTGGGGAATGAGAAGACACGATTCCCCTTAGAAAAATCTCATTCTGTCCTTTCTGATGCAGAGGACTGCTGATGGGTCTTGTTGGAACTGCCATTTGGTAGATGGTGGGAGTGAAGTGTGGAACTGCAGTGTCTGTTGTGAGGGTGTAAGGGTCCTCAGTGTGTCATCTCCCTAGCCTCTATACCCACCAATTAACACGCCACACACGGAGCGTAGTATCACACGTGTTTATTCTGCTGCGAGTAACTGCGAACTCAATGTTCTAAAAAAGCTTCTCTATCATTGCCCTCTGGCTCATGCATCATAGCTCTACAGAGTTTGTTAGGAGCCAAAAGGGTTCCTTTCTAAATATTGCAAGACATTACATCTCCCCCTCTGTTGTTATATTCCCGAGTTAGGCCCATGTAGCAAAGCAGCTTATTTCTTACATTGTCCTAGAAAATAACATGTCAGTGGTGAACTTTTGCACACATTTGCATGCACGACAATGTTGGCCTATCTTCATCCACAGGGTGACATTGCTAGCTACATATCCATAACATCACTAATCTAACACGCACATCGAGGAGGCTGCTTTTTATTATAAATAATAGGCATCCCAATGGATTGGTAGAGGAGGCCCTTCTGCTGACACTGAAAGTCCTTGCATGCTGAGAAATCCCCACACACCAGTCTGACATTCCGTGAGGGGTGTCCAACCCGAGACCAAGAAGGGGTCCTTCACTCTCTCCTATCAGGTAATGGGGTTGGATAGTCCCTTGGGGGAATTCTTGGCTCTACACCCATGCACACTCTAGGTACACTTAGTTCAGGGTCGGCATCGTAGGAGTACGTTAGATTATCATTTTGCATATATACCTGCATATATTTATTGCTTTAGCACCATGGTAGAAATGTATCTACTGTTCACTCTCTTGGTGCTTCCAATCTCCTTTATTTGCTTCTGTCTCCTAATCATTGCAGCACTTGTAATAATGTTGGTTCAATAAATATATTGAAAACTTCCCACTGTGTATTCTGTATACTTCTCCGAGAGAAAGTAAGCACGAGTGACTGAGCGAAAGATTCTGTACTGTTTCCATGATCCCTGAGTGATCAGGGTTGTCATGTTCAGTGGTTGCCAGAGTCCATTTGCTCCCTGGTAAGATTAGGGTGGTGCTTGTGGTGGCACTGTGTGCTAGCTGGTCTACAGGCCAACATATCCTTCGGGTGTGTCCAGAACCAGAGTAGGCACCAAGCCCTTAGTTTACGTTGTCCAAACAATGCCAGATCCTACGGATTAGTAGGAACTACACGACATGGCGCCGCCAACGTTGGTTGGGTTCTTATTTAAAGGTCAAATCTGAGTAGTTCAGTCGTGCTTTCTCAGAGACCCCTACTCATATTGAACCGGAGAAGTCCGTAGTGGGAAAGGGAATCCGCCTCAGCTGCTTTCAACACACCAGCTGAGCTGACTGTAGCAAAACTTTTCAAAGTTTTGTGAAGATTTGTCAAGCGGAGCCAAAGTTATTGGCAAAACAATAAATGCATTTCCTATGGAAATTAGGTCCTAACTATTACTACCTACTGGCAACCACCAGTAGGTAATTAATATATATATATATATATATATATATATATATATATATATATATATATATATATATATATATATATATATATATATATATATATATATATATATATTCCCAAACCATGACCTCCTTCCAAGTCACATAGCGAGGCACACACTGGAGGATAGGTCATAAAGTTTATTCGCCGCTCGACAAAACAACTGACAGACGCGTTTCGGCTACACGCCTTTGTCAATGTCGGTGATGTAAGCGAAAATCGCCATTTTAAAACTTAAAGAGTAAACATAGAGAGAGGAAAAGCGACACATATGGCTCCAAATAGACATAAAGAAAGGGTTATACTGAGATGTAAGGAAAGTCATTATTCCTCCAAGGCAGACATCTTTGCATGGACAAATTCATTACTCTTTCTGAATCATTCTTAAATACATATTTACACTGTTAACCATATCTGTTCGACTTCCAATGGGCATAGTAAATGTGCTTGTCCCATTTCATATCTTAACCTCAGTATCTATACTTTTGGAAAACATGATATTATTATCTTGTCATGCAAATTATAAACTAAGCGTTCCTGAGTTTATTCAATCACGCCCCGAATGGGCAAACCCAACTGGACTCTACTTAGGTCTCTATTTATGATAGTAAATTTCTATACTTTTCCAATTTTTAGAAATAGTTAAAAAACATGTTAAACAAAACATAGTATTACTTTCTTGTCATGTAATTTATCAATCATGCGTCCAAGTTTACCAGTTGCGCCTTGGATGGGCAAACACAATAGAACTCCGCTCTGATTCTATGTTTTTAGTAATTCTTTTCTGTACATTTTAAATATCACTAAAAAATTGAGAGAACACAGTGTGCAAAGGTGCCAAATTTCTTGCCCCCTCTATTTCTCATGTCTTCTTCTTTCCTACCCTTATCATTCTCCTAGTGTCGATTGCGGTGTGTCATACATTAAATTAATTAATCATTTATGGAATGTGAATCCACAATTCTTCTTCATTGTTAAGACCCCCAGGTCTTAATATATATATTACCTACTGGCGGTCGCCAGTAGGTAGTTATAGTTAGGACCTCGTTTCTATTCAAAAAGCGTTTTTTCTTTTGCCAATATCTTTGGCGCTGTTTGACGAATCTTCGCGAAATTTTCAAAACTAATGGGGCGCTCCGATCAGCTCCTGTCTTGAAAGTTTCGGGGTGATTTGTGAAGCGGGGGCTGAGAAAAAAGGGGGGTCCCAAAATGCGTTTCCCCCATATTAATTTCCATAGGAAAAATTGGAACAGGCTACAGCCCGAACTGCTGAATGGAATTACACCAAATTTGGAAAAAAGGTAGCCCTTGGTTC
The DNA here is from genome assembly GCA_963921515.1 of Calotriton arnoldi. Taxonomy (NCBI): domain Eukaryota; kingdom Metazoa; phylum Chordata; class Amphibia; order Caudata; family Salamandridae; genus Calotriton; species Calotriton arnoldi. The sequence goes on along the minus strand of CAWUFW010021830.1, from coordinate 105,286 downwards.
AGAAAGCGACCTTTTTTTTAAAATGGTGTAAATGCGTTCAGTAGTTCCTGAGAAATTAAAAAAAGAAAAATATCGATATCTGAGCACCGAGGAGGAGTCGCGACTCCTCCCAGGCACGAGCTTCACTCTGATTGGCTGACAACCCTCCAATGGATTTAGTATCAACCTGCACACCTAAGTTATGGATAAATCAACAAGTTAACCAATGAAACTGAGTGTGCTGCTGTGTGCTATGGGTCCAGCCTAACAAGACCTGTGATAATCAAATGCTAGAAAGGTATGGAAACGCTCCCTACCGATCACTCAGCGCACTGTGTATAAAGTCCCTAGGGCTTCAAATTTCAAATTATAACAGCTTAAACATTTTAAATTTCGGTTTGTATCATTTGAATCAAACAATATGACAAGAGATACCAAACATAATCATCAAATTTACTGTACAAATTGATGAATCTGTGTTACACAAAACATTTCATGTGGTCATCATAATCACAAAACATGTTAATGAAATGTTGAGCCTGTTGTTAAAGCACAGGTCCCAACCAACATAAAAGGCCCGGTCAACATGAACAAACATAAGCAAACAGATTAATTAAACCCCAATGCATTTCGGGTGTAACCCTTCGTCAGGGGCATGCTGATTTTCAAAGTAAGTTTTGGATTTCGATTCTTTGTGGTGACCACCCACTGCAACAAGAAAAACAAATCAAGATTCTCAAATGACATTTCAACAATATCAGAATGAAGTATAATACAATGTAATGCATAAATCCGATCTCTCCACCACTATCCTAAGTGCATGTAGATATATAGAAAAATAGAAAAACACCCGTGCATCGTGAATTAAATAACAAACGAATATGAGAGCCACCTGCAAATGAACGGTATGATATAACCAAAAATCACAGCAAATGAAAAGCTCGTGATGCCGAGATACCATGGAAAACCTGGCTCACAATAACAAGACAATTATCACATTCAGTCTCGGTGAGAGTGAGCCGTGTAGTCAGAAACCACGTGATTAAATACATGCTGACTATGATATGTGCCAAGAGAAGGAAACCAGGAATACCTGTAACGTGACATCCAAAACTCTCCGTGTAAATCAATTCCGTGGAAAGCAACTACTTCCCTAGAAACACGTACGTTCTAAAAACATAAATAAACAGACCCAAGTAAGAGACCTGGCTCTGTATGACCAATGATCACTGTGCCTGACTCTATGTAAACAATAATGCCCACCGTAAGAATCCTTGTCAACTCTGCCAGTGATTCGCGTTCCAACAACAACCGCTGAAAAAAATGGTACATGAGACATGCTCAAACGTTAAGAAACATGTTGTTCCAAAAATAATTCGTACTAAAACGCTGACGGAACCAAGCGTTATGCCGGAAATCCCGCTTACCTCGGAAAAAGAAGCTGCTGCCTGACCGTTGCTTTCAAAGGTTCAACTCGATCCGTGGAGCATTCCCCTACCAAAGATCTAATGCGTACGTGACGTAACTGACGTCATCACACTCACGTTGAGTTCATCAGAATTAAAGGAAATCTCCTGAAAGTCGTATCCAGAGAAAACTTTATGAAGCGCGTTGTAAAACACCCACCCAACTGGGTTAGTGATCAAGAGAAACATAGTAACGAGACAAGTATGCTTGAAGCAACATGTCTGCAATAATAACAACGGTATCACCACTACTATAATCCTCTGTTGAAAACATAAACAGAAAACTACCGGAGAAGTAACCTACTTAATAAAGCTAACAAAAAAAAAACAAAAAAACCAAAAAATAAATAAATAAAAATAGAATGAGATGAAATAAAATAAAATAGAATAGAAAGATGCGTACGCCGTATCTAAATCTGATCACGCGTATAACCAATAATCCAACTCTGAAAGAGATAAAACAGATGAAATTAACACCGAAAAGGCCACGCGTGACCGCTCATTCTAAATGAAGGTCACGTGATTATTAAGTGCTGCATTTACATATCAGTGACTATATCACTATTATACAGTGCTCCCCAAAAAACACCAAAATTAATAAAGTGTAAACACCACGTGCAGATGATAGTGGCAGCGAGTGCGGATGTACATAAAAGAAACACTTTAAAGAAAGTGTGCTACGTCAAAATGGTAAAAAACAATGGTCAGGAAAATCCCTTCCAGATATGAAAGATAACACCTACAGATTCCTCCCTACCTATAAGAAACATGACATTTCATAATGATCATTGAGACCTCTTGGAACTATGGTATCTAAACTTTTTATCCAAAAAGTTTCGCGTTGAGCCAGCTTGGTAAGTATGTCAATTCTCCTGGCATTTGTTATGTGTTCCAGAATAGTAAATCTAATCTGAGGGATCGTGTGTGACAAATCTAGCCAATGTGATGCTAAACAAGAATGTCTGTTTTTATTACGTATCATACTTTTGTGTTCAATGATACGGGTTTTTACTTTACGTGAGGTCCTCCCCACATAAATGAGTCCACATGGACACCGGATGGCGTATATCACACATTCTGAGTTGCAATCTGTGGTATGTCTGAGTTTAATGGGTTGTCCCGTGTGTGGATGATTGAAAATATTCCCTGTCGTAACATTGCCACACTGTCCACAATTATAACATTTCCTCATTCCTTTGAATGTTACAACCTCGGATCTAGGTTGCAATTTTAAAAGTTCTCTGAAGTTCATAGAACGAGTATGAGCAAAAAGAGGTTGATCTGAAAAAACTCCATGAAAATCGGGCTCTTGTTCCACTATTTCCCATCGTTTTCTGATAATGGTTTTAATCTTGGTGGCTTCCACCGAATGTTTCAAAACAAAAACCTCCCGTCTACTGGAGGCTTTAGGTTGGTTAATCAAAAGATCATCACGTTTTTCTGAACCACAACGGATTTGGCTTGCTCCAATATTGCCTGAGGGTAACCCCGTTGACGATATCTCTCAGCTTGATCTAATATTAAAGAATCACTTTCAGTTGGATTAGAAGAGATTCTCTTGATTCTGATGAACTGTGATACCGGTAAATGTCTTTTCAAAGAAATTGGGTGAAAGCTTGAAAAATGTAAGGCATTGTTTCTATCGGTGGGTTTACGGTAGACTGAAGTTTCTAAGCCCATCGTGGTGTTCCTGATCTCAATGTCCAAGAATTGAATGCTGTGAGATTGAATGTTATGGGTGAATTGGATGCGGGCATTGCGTTGATTAAGTTCAAGGATGTTATCCTCTAATGTAGCCCGATTACCTTGCCAAATAATGAGAATATCATCAATGTATCGCATGTATAAAAGGAGATCTTTTTGCCATTGTGCATTGTTCAAAATGAATTTCTCTTCAAATAATGCCATGTAGGTATTCGCATACGACGGGGCTCCAGGAAAACCCATGGACGTGCCGGTTTGTTGCAAAAGTATTTCCCATTCCAAACAAAATAACTATGGTAGAGCGAAAAATGTAGTAGTTCCAACAAAAATACACTGTGTTCTTGTGCAAGAGAACTGTTCAATAAGCGCCATTCCACTGCCTCAAGCCCTTCGTCATGAGGGATTGAGGTGTACAGTGCAACCACATCTATTGTACATAGTAAGGTATCGTTCCTGAGTTGATGTTTTATGTTCTCTAATTTAACCAAGCAATCTGTGGTGTCTTTGACATAAGTGCTCCATGTTTGGACCAAGGGTTGTAAATGAAAGTCAATATATTGACCAATAGGTTCCAAAATCGAACCACAACCTGCAACAATGGGACAAAAAGGAGGATTAACAGCATCTTTGTGCATCTTGGGTAACATATACAGATGAGGTATTTGAGGATTGGAAGGTTGCAAAAAACGTCTAGTCATGGGTGCTGGAGGTCTTTGTAATGATAAATCCTGATCTTGTGCAATGCTTTCATCCGAAGAAGTGGCGTTAGGTTTTCTATAAAATCTTTTGTGTGCATAAGCCTCTGCCCAAGTGTATACTTCATCCAGTTTGTAATCGATGGTGTCTCGTTTAAATTTGCGTAATTTGCGATCATGTACTTCCTTTGCATGTATATCCAAACGAGTATTGATGTCGTTAAAGAATAAGATCCAATGAGCATTTGTTCAGAATTCTCTTAACCTTGTGATATTCAATAACTTAGGTGTGCAGGTTGATACTATATCCATTCAATTATTGTACCTCAGCCTATCTTTTCAACCAGCACCCATCACACGATGTCTTTTAAAGAGATAGCAGATTTAACCGCTAATCAGGCAGAAATCAAAGTTTACTCATCAGAAGATGCGACTAACATCTATTCACTCATACAGGAAGCTAGAACATTTAGTACCACCCCTGGAACAGTTCAACAATTATTAAGACAACTGGAATATACAATGCGAAAAGAAATAAATCAACGTTTACATGCTACCACACTCATTGAATATCACAAGGTTAAGAGAATTCCTAGGGGACTACGGATTGCTCTCAAACCTTTACTCTTCAAGTTCAACAAAACTTTCATGGCACGTTGGAATGCCATTCTGAACAAATGCTCATTGGATCTTATTCTTTTGATCATCGAGGAACTGTCTACAATCTTGGGTGAATTAGCCACAGAGATTGATACATTGACAACGGAAATTTCCAACCAAATGTCCACTGAAGATTGGACCAAGACGTTAAACGACATCAATACTCGTTTGGATATACATGCAAAGGAAGTACATGATCGCAAATTACGCAAATTTAAACGAGACACCATCGATTACAAACTGGATGAAGTATACACTTGGGCAGAGGCTTATGCACACAAAAGATTTTATAGAAAACCTAACGCCACTTCTTCGGATGAAAGCATTGCACAAGATCAGGATTTATCATTACAAAGACCTCCAGCACCCACCATGCAAGCACTTTCCTTAGGGACTCAAGGAGGGGAAGTGCCATCAACAAGTGGTAAACAGTCTTTTTTAGAGGAGGGCCGTACTTCGAATCATCCACCGGACAAGGAAGATCTCCCACGAGGCAACGGACAAGGCGCGGAAAAGGGAAGAAAAGTCACAGAATCATCAAGGCCTTGGCGCAATTTGAAGAAACAGCCAACTTAGTAATGAACATCTCACAGAGATCTCTGAATCCGGATGAAACAGCGGTTTTAAGCAAAGGAATGTCGTTTATTCCAACTTACACCTCCAATGCTTTGGAAACTGAGGTTGCTTTGTTTAAGTTTATGCGTAAATTACGATTGAGGTGGTTTTTTCACTCAAGTCCCAATTTGCAAACATCTTCTCAAATGCAGGACAAATTTCGTCCCAAAAGCAAGTTCATGGCACCTGTCTCACACAAGACTTTAGACACCTTTGAGATACTGGTCAAAAAAGATATTCAAAACATCCAATACGTTCGGTCTAAACACAACAATCTAACAGCCAAGGAACACAAAATCTTAACATCTCTTAGCTCAGATCAAGCTCTCGTGTTTCAGCCAGCAGACAAGGGAGGAGCGATTGTAGTGATGGATACAGCATTTTACACATCGAAGGTCAACGCACATGTTTCAGAATCTGAAACTTACATCGAATTGCCTATGGATCCAACAACGGAATTTGGTTTGCTTTTGGAACATATTTTAAATCATGCAGTTGAGATGGGTGTGATCCCAGATATGACTAGACGTTTTTGCAACCTTCCAATCCTCAAATACCTCATCTGTATATGTTACCCAAGATGCACAAAGATGCTGTTAATCCTCCTTTTCGTCCCATTGTTGCAGGTTGTGGTTCGATTTTGGAACCTATTGGTCAATATATTGACTTTCATTTACAACCCTTGGTCCAAACATGGAGCACTTATGTCAAAGACACCACAGATTGCTTGGTTAAATTAGAGAACATAAAACATCAACTCAGGAACGATACCTTACTATGTACAATAGATGTGGTTGCACTGTACACCTCAATCCCTCATGACGAAGGGCTTGAGGCAGTGGAATGGCGCTTATTGAATAGTTCTCTTGCACAAGAACACAGTGTATTTTTGTTGGAACTACTACATTTTTCGCTCTACCATAGTTATTTTGTTTGGAATGGGAAATACTTTTTGCAACAAACCGGCACGTCCATGGGTTTTCCTGGAGCCCCGTCGTATACGAATACCTACATGGCATTATTTGAAGAGAAATTCATTTTGAACAATGCACAATGGCAAAAAGATCTCCTTTTATACATGCGATACATTGATGATATTCTCATTATTTGGCAAGGTAATCGGGCTACATTAGAGGATAACATCCTTGAACTTAATCAACGCAATGCCCGCATCCAATTCACCCATAACATTCAATCTCACAGCATTCAATTCTTGGACATTGAGATCAGGAACACCACGATGGGCTTAGAAACTTCAGTCTACCGTAAACCCACCGATAGAAACAATGCCTTACATTTTTCAAGCTTTCACCCAATTTCTTTGAAAAGACATTTACCGGTATCACAGTTCATCAGAATCAAGAGAATCTCTTCTAATCCAACTGAAAGTGATTCTTTAATATTAGATCAAGCTGAGAGATATCGTCAACGGGGTTACCCTCAGGCAATATTGGAGCAAGCCAAATCCGTTGTGGTTCAGAAAAAACTTGATGATCTTTTGATTAACCAACCTAAAGCCTCCAGTAGACGGGAGGTTTTTGTTTTGAAACATTCGGTGGAAGCCACCAAGATTAAAACCATTATCAGAAAACGATGGGAAATAGTGGAACAAGAGCCCGATTTTCATGGAGTTTTTTCAGATCAACCTCTTTTTGCTCATACTCGTTCTATGAACTTCAGAGAACTTTTAAAATTGCAACCTAGATCCGAGGTTGTAACATTCAAAGGAATGAGGAAATGTTATAATTGTGGACAGTGTGGCAATGTTACGACAGGGAATATTTTCAATCATCCACACACGGGACAACCCATTAAACTCAGACATACCACAGATTGCAACTCAGAATGTGTGATATACGCCATCCGGTGTCCATGTGGACTCATTTATGTGGGGAGGACCTCACGTAAAGTAAAAACCCGTATCATTGAACACAAAAGTATGATACGTAATAAAAACAGACATTCTTGTTTAGCATCACATTGGCTAGATTTGTCACACACGATCCCTCAGATTAGATTTACTATTCTGGAACACATAACAAATGCCAGGAGAATTGACATACTTACCAAGCTGGCTCAACGCGAAACTTTTTGGATAAAAGTTTAGATACCATAGTTCCAAGAGGTCTCAATGATCATTATGAAATGTCATGTTTCTTATAGGTAGGGAGGAATCTGTAGGTGTTATCTTTCATATCTGGAAGGGATTTTCCTGACCATTGTTTTTTACCATTTTGACGTAGCACACTTTCTTTAAAGTGTTTCTTTTATGTACATCCGCACTCGCTGCCACTATCATCTGCACGTGGTGTTTACACTTTATTAATTTTGGTGTTTTTTGGGGAGCACTGTATAATAGTGATATAGTCACTGATATGTAAATGCAGCACTTAATAATCACGTGACCTTCATTTAGAATGAGCGGTCACGCGTGGCCTTTTCGGTGTTAGTTTCATCTGTTTTATCTCTTTTAGAGTTGGATTATTGGTTATACGCGTGATCAGATTTAGATACGGCGTACGCATCTTTCTATTCTATTTTATTTTATTTCATCTCATTCTATTTTTTTTTTTTTTTGTTAGCTGTATTAAGTAGGTTACTTCTCCGGTAGTTTTCTGTTTATGTTTTCAACAGAGGATTATAGTAGTGGTGATACCGTTGTTATTATTGCAGACATGTTGCTTCAAGCATACTTGTCTCGTTACTATGTTTCTCTTGATCACTAACCCAGTTGGGTGTGTGTTTTACAACGCGCTTCATAAAGTTTTCTCTGGATACGACTTTCAGGGAGATTTCCCTTTAATTCTGATGAACTCAACGTGAGTGTGATGACGTCAGTTACGTCACGTACGCATTAGATCTTTGGTAGGGGAATGCTCCACGGATCGAGTTGAACCTTTGAAAGCAACGGTCAGGCAGCAGCTTCTTTTTCCGAGGTAAGCGGGATTTCCGGCATAACGCTTGGTTCCGTCAGCGTTTTAGTACGAATTATTTTTGGAACAACATGTTTCTTAACGTTTGAGCATGTCTCATGTACCATTTTTTTCAGCGGTTGTTGTTGGAACGCGAATCACTGGCAGAGTTGACAAGGATTCTTACGGTGGGCATTATTGTTTACATAGAGTCAGGCACAGTGATCATTGGTCATACAGAGCCAGGTCTCTTACTTGGGTCTGTTTATTTATGTTTTTAGAACGTACGTGTTTCTAGGGAAGTAGTTGCTTTCCACGGAATTGATTTACACGGAGAGTTTTGGATGTCACGTTACAGGTATTCCTGGTTTCCTTCTCTTGGCACATATCATAGTCAGCATGTATTTAATCACGTGGTTTCTGACTACACGGCTCACTCTCACCGAGACTGAATATGATAATTGTCTTGTTATTGTGAGCCAGGTTTTCCCTGGTATCTCGGCATCACGAGCTTTTCATTTGCTGTGATTTTTGGTTATATCATACCGTTCATTTGCAGGTGGCTCTCATATTCGTTTGTTATTTAATTCACGATGCACAGGTGTTTTTATATTTTTCTATATATCTACATGCACTTAGGATAGTGGTGGAGAGATCAGATTTATGCATTACATTGTATTATACTTCATTCTGATATTGTTGAAATGTCATTTGAGAATCTTGATTTGTTTTTCTTGTTGCAGTGGGTGGTCACCACAAAGAATCGAAATCCAAAACTTACTTTGAAAATCAGCATGCCCCTGACGAAGGGTTACACCCGAAATGCATTGGGGTTTAATTAATCTGTTTGCTTATGTTTGTTCATGTTGACCGGGCCTTTTATGTTGGTTGGGACCTGTGCTTTAACAACAGGCTCAACATTTCATTAACATGTTTTGTGATTATGATGACCACATGAAATGTTTTGTGTAACACAGATTCATCAATTTGTACAGTAAATTTGATGATTATGTTTGGTATCTCTTGTCATATTGTTTGATTCAAATGATACAAACCGAAATTTAAAATGTTTAAGCTGTTATAATTTGAAATTTGAAGCCCTAGGGACTTTATACACAGTGCGCTGAGTGATCGGTAGGGAGCGTTTCCATACCTTTCTGACAACCCTCCAAACCAGGAAGTGTTGGCAGCCATCTTGTGACTCGGTAACCGAGTCACAAGAAAACAGAAAAAAAAGGTGAAAAACAAGAAAAGGGGGCAGGGTAGATTCACCTTGACCCCCCAGGCCTGCTGAGGGGGTCCCACAGGGACCCCCAGGGCCAAAAAAAGCATTAAAAAAATAATAAAATCGGCAGAATTCGCGCTGGGTGCGCGAATCCTGCCGAAAATAAAAAATAAATGAAGCGCGGCCCCCCGTGCTTCATTTTAATGAGGCCCCCGGGTGGGCCAGGTCCCGGGGGCAATGTCTAAATGAAATAGCGGGGGCCCATGGGGCCCCCGCAGCCCCGGGGACTGCCACCTCCCCGGGGCTATGCTAATTATGTGTGGGGGGCACGCGGCCCCCCGCAGCCCCGGGGATTGCCACCTCCCTGGGGCTTCCTTTAAAGTGAATGCGTGGGGGGATCCCAACCCCCCCATGCTGCCCCGGGGACCACCACCTTCCCGGGGCACTGTATAATTGTATGCACGCGGCCCCCCCGCAGCCCCGGGGACCACCACCTCCCCGGGGCTCTGTTTGGTGTTTTTTAATAGATGTGGGGGGGCAAGAGCCCCCCCACATGCCCCAGGGACCACCATCTCCCCGGGGCACTCTTTATTCAAATTTGGGGGTCCGTTACGGACCCCCAGCCCCGGGGACCACCACCTCTGGGGGCAAAGAAAATGAAGGGAGGGGGGCTGCTTGGCCCCCTCCAGGAGCCCTTGATGGCCCTGGGGACCGCCACCCCCCAGGGCCGTCTCCTGCAATGTCCCGGGGTGCCCACCCCTGGGACACTGCTGTTTGCTATGGCAGGGCGGGAGCTGTGCAGCTCCCGCCCTGCCATAGCAAACACTGCTTCGGTTTTTGGAAGCGAGAGCAGGAAGCCTGCTCTCGCTTCCAAAAACCGAAGCAGAATTGCTTTTGCACAAGGGGAGCTGCATGTCAGCAGCTCCCCTTGTGCAAAAGCAATGCCGGCTCACGCAGGAGGCGGGGAGACAGCAGGACTGTGGGGGCATTGGGGCTCTCCCCACGGTCCCCAACACAAAGGGCCAGCCCTGGGGGATGGGGTCCCCGGGGCCAGAAGTGGCCCAGGAGGGGGGCACGCGGCCTCCTCCTCTTTATTTAAAAAAAATAAAAATGGCCGGGCCCTGGGGGATGGGGTCCCCGGGGCCAATAGTGGCCTGAGGAGGGGGGCCATGTGGCCCCTCTCTATAATTAATAAAAATGAAAGGGTGGCCAGGCTCCGGGGGATGGGGTCCCAGGGGCCAGAAGTGGCCTAGGGAAGGGGGGCCACGCGGCCCTCTCCCCTAATTAAAAATAAAAAAACGGATGGCCAGGCCCCGGGGGATGGGGTCCCCGGGGCCAAAAGTGGCCCAGGGAAGGGGGGCCGCACGGCCCCCCTCCCATATAACAAAAAAGAAAAAAAAGGCCATGCCCACCAGGTACTCCAGTAAGCGCCACAGAGCTGCGTTGCAGAGAGGTGGTACGAGGCCATGCCCCTTTTTACACCTCTCTACAACGCAGGTCTGTGGCGCTTACTGGAGGTACCTGGTGGGCTAGTTGGCCCCCAGGGACCCTCAGGATTCAAGGGGACTTAATCCCCCAACTTACAACGCGCCAGGGGGCGCATTTGCACAGTGGTGCAGGGAGGTGGCGGGCCTGATAAAAAAAGAATATGTGCATTCACGCCCCCCGGCGCATTGTAAATTGGGGGATTAAGTCCCCTTCAATCCTAAGGGTCACTGCCATGCCCCTTTTTACACCACTCTGCAAATGCAGCTTCTGGCGCACTGCTGGTGGGGCGATGAGGTCCTCTTGTGTCTTGAGGACCACCAGAGTGGTGTAAAAAGGGGCATGGCCTCAGACCACCTCTCTGCAACGCAGCTCTGTAGCGCTTACTGGAGGTGGTGTAAAAAGGGGCGTGGCCTCGGACCACCTTTCTGCAATCCAGCTGTGTGGCGCTTACTGGAGGTACCTGGTGGGCTAGTTGGCCACCAGGGACCCTCAGTATTCAAGGGGAATTAATCCCCCAACTTAGAACGCGCCAGGGGGCAAGTTTGCAGAGTGGTGGAGAAAGGGGGCGTGGCCTTTGTCCACCTCTCAGCAATCCCACTGTGTGGGGCTTACTGGAGGTAAGAGGTAGGCTAGTTGGCCCCTAAAGGACCCCCAGCAGCGAAGGGGACTTCATTCCCCATCCAAGAGCACGCCAGGGAGGGCGTTTGTATAGTGGTGGGAAAAGGGGGCATGGCCTGCTCTTCGAACTTAGCAATGCTGCTGTGTGGGACTTACTGGAGGTAATAGGAGGGGTAGTTGGCCCCCAAGGATGTCCTTGGGGGCCATCTACCCCTCTTGTTACCTCCAGTAAGTCCCGCACAGTGGGATTGCTCAGACGTCTTCGGAGGCCATGCCCCCCTTTCTCCACCATTCTGCAAACGCGCCTCCTGGCAGACTACGGGATGGGGGATGAAGTCAAATTTACTCCTGAGGGACTTTGGGGACCAAGAAGCCCTACTGGTACCTCCTGTAAGCCCTACGCACCGGAATTCCTGAGCGCTGGTCGGAGGCCCAGCACCCTTTCTCCACCACTCTGCAAACGCGACTACTAGTTAAAGAAGTGTTTGCAATGTAATAGGTTTCGAATTTGCGAGAATTAGAGCTACTGGTGTTGTAAATGCAAAAGTTTTTTACTAATGTTTTTTGGAGTGGAGTGGATGTACGTTGTGTGGAGTGGAATTATGTGGTATGTTGTGCAGTGAAATTATGTGGATAGAAAGTATGTGGTATTTAGTGTATAGGAATTATGTAGAGTGGGATTATGTGTTATGGAGAGTAATTATGTGGTATGGTAGTCTGTGTTGTGGAGTGGTAACCTCAGGTTTAGTCTTCCTCGTTTCCATAGAAGCTCAAGTATGAACTCAGTGAGACAAAAAAGATGAAATCACTGAGGAGCACTTGTGGACCTAGTCAGAGGTATGAGCAGGGCCACTGGAATTATGTGACTGTTTGGCTGCACCGACTTTCGCACAATTATACATTTTCTGCATTAGCCACATAATTCATCATCTGCACCCTAATCTGCAGATTTGAACAAAAAAAGCCTTGTTTCTAGCTGAACCGGGTCAAACATTACAAAAAATGCAGAGACAAGTGTTAAAGCGTGGTGGAAGGCCCTTTGCAAACCTAGAGTGGTCACCTGTTACTTATTGCTAAATGTGGGTGTTAAATTGGTACTAATGGTGTGCAAGCCACTCTTGCTTCCCTCTGCGCCTCTCTTGCATCTTTCTGCATTTCTGTTGCTTCTTTCTGCACGTTTCTTTCTTTTTCTGTACTTCTCTTGACCTCATTCTGCAAATCTCTTGTACTTTCTGCACCCCTATTCCCTCTTTCTGCACATCTGTTGCCTCTTTCTGCAGCTCATTTGCTTCTATCTGCACCCCTGTTGTCTCTTTCTGCACTCGTCTTCCCTCTTTCTGTACCTTTCCTGCCTGTTTTTGCATCTCACTTGCCTCTTTCTGCACTTTTCTTGCTTCTTTCTACACCTCTGTTGCTTCTTTCAGCAATTCTCTTGCCTCTTTGTGTACTTCTCTTGCTTGTTTCTGCACCTCTCTTGCCTCTTTTTGCACCTCTGTTGGCTCTTTCTGCACATCACTTGCTCCTTTCTACACTTCTCTTGCCTCTTTCTGCACCACTGTTGCTTCATTCTGCACTTTCCATGCTTCTTTCTGCACCTGTCTTGCTTCTTTCTGCACCCCTGTTGTCTCTTTATGTACCTCTTTTGCCTCTTTCTGCACTTTTCTTCCCTTTTTCTGAACCTCTGTCCCTCTTTCTGCACGTCTGTTGCCTCTTTCTGCATCTCATTTGCTTCTTTCTGCACCCGTTTTCTCTTTCTGTACACGTATTCCCTCTTTCTGTACCTTTCCTGCCTGTTTTTGCATCTCACTTGCCTTTTCTGCACTTTTCTTGCTTCTTTCTACACTTCTGTTGCTGCTTTCAGCAATTCTCTTGCCTCTTTGTGCACTTCTCTTGCCTGTTTCTGCTCCTCTCTTGCCTCTTTTGCACCTCTGTTGGCTCTTTCTGCACATCACTTGCTCCTTTCTACACTTCTCTTGCCTCTTTCTGCACCCCTGTTGCTTCATTCTGCACTTTGCATGCTTCTTTCTGCACCTGTCTTGCTTCTTTCTGCACCCCTGTTGTCTCTTTATGGACCTCTTTTGCCTCTTTCTGCACTTTTCTTCCCTTTTTCTGCACCTCTCTTCCCTCTTTCTGCACGTCTGTTGCCTCTTTCTGTACCTCATTTGCTTCTTTCTGCACCCCTGTTGTCTCTTTCTGCACTCGTCTTCCCTCTGTCTGTACCTTTCCTGCCTGTTTTTGCATCTCACTTGCCTCTTTCTGCAGTTTTCTTGCTTCTTTCTACACCTCTGTTGCTTCTTTCAGCAATTCTCTTGCCTCTTTGTGCACTTCTCTTGCCTGTTTCTGTACCTCTCTTGCCTCTTTTTGCACCTCTGTTGGCTCTTTCTGCACATCACTTGCTCCTTTCTACACTTCTCGTGCCTCTTTCTGCACCCCTGTTGCTTCATTCTGCACTTTCCATGCTTCTTTCTGCACCTGTATTGCTTCTTTCTGCACCCCTGTTGTCTCTTTATGTACCTCTTTTGCCTCTTTCGGCACTTTTCTTCCCTTTTTCTGCACCTCTCTTCCCTCTATCTGCACGTCTGTTGCCTCTTTCTGCACCTCATTTGCATCTTTATGCACCCTTGTTGTCTCTTTCTGCACTCGTCTTCCCTCTTTCTGTACCTTTCCTGCCTGTCTTTGCATCTCACTTACCTATTTCTGCACTTTTCTTGCTTCTTTCTACACCTCAGTTGCTTCTTTCAGCAATTCTCTTGCCTCTTTGTGCACTTCTCTTGCCTGTTTCTGCACCTCTCTTGCCTCTTTTTGCAACTCTGTTGGCTCTTTCTGCACCTCACTTGCTCCTTTCTACACTTCTCTTGCCGCTTTCTGCACCCCTGTTGCTTCATTCTGCACTTTCCATGCTTCTTTCTGCACCTGTCTTGCTTCTTTCTGCACCCGTTGTCTCTTTATGTACCTCTTTTGCCTCTTTCTGCACTTTCTTCCCTTTTTCTGCACCTCTCTTCCCTCTTTCTGCACGTCTGTAGCCTCTTTCTGCACCTCATTTGCTTAATTCTGCATCCCTGTTGTCTCTTTCTGCACTCGTCTTCCCTCTTTCTGTACCTTTCCTGCCTGTTTTTCATCTCACTTGCCTCTTTCTGCACATTTCTTGCTTCTTTCTACACCTTTGATGCTTCTTTCAGCAATTTTTTGCCTCTTTGTACACTTCTCTTGCCTGTTTCTGCACATCTCTTGCCTCTTTTGGCACATCTGTTGGGTCTTTCTGCACCTCACTTGCTCCTTTCTACACTTCTCTTGCCTCTTTCTACACCCCTGTTGCTTCATTCTGCACTTTCCATTTTTCTTTCTGCACCTGTCTTGCTTCTTTCTGCACCCCTGTTGTCTCTCTATGTACCTCTTTTGCCTCTTTCTGCACTTTTCTTCCCTTTTTCTGCACCTCTCTTCCTCTTTCTGCACGTCTTTTGCCTCTTTCTGCACCTCATTTGCTTCTTTCTGACCCCTGTTGTCTCTTTCTGCACTCGTCTTCCCTCTTTCTGTACCTTTCTTGCCTGTTTTTGCATCTCACTTGCCTCTTTCTGCACTTTTATTGCTTCTTTCTACACCTCTGTTGCTTCTTTCAGCAATTCTCCTGCCTCTTTGTGCACTTCTCTGGCCTGTTTCTGCACCTCTCTTGCCTCTTTTTGCACCTCTGTTGGCTCTTTCTACACATCACATGCTCCTTTCTACACTTCTCTTGCTTCTTTCTGCACCCCTGTTGCTTCATTCTGCACTTTCCATGCTTCTTTCTGCACCCCTGTTGTCTCTTTATGTACCTCTTTTGCCTCTTTCTGCACTTTTCTTGCCTTTTTCTGCACCTCTCGTCCCTCTTTCTGCACGTCTGTTGCCTCTTTCTGCACCTCATTTGCTTCTTTCTGCACCACTGTTGTCTCTTTCTGCACTCGTCTTCCCTCTTTCTGTACCTTTCCTGCCTGTTTTTGCATCTCACTTGCCTCTTTCTGCACTTTTCTTGCTTCTTTCTACACCTCTGTTGCTGCTTTCAGCAATTCTCTTGCCTCTTCGTGCATTTCTCTTGCCCGTTTCTGCACCTCTCTTGCCTCTTTTTGCACTTCTGTTGGCTCTATCTGTACCTCACTTGCTCCTTTCTACACTTCTCTTGCCTCTTTCTGCACCCGTGTTTCTTCAGTCTGCACTTTCCATGCTTCTTTCTGCACCTGTCTTGCTTCTTTCTGCACCCCTGTTGTCTCTTTATGTATCTCTTTTGCCTCTTTCTGCACTTTTCTTGTCTTTTTCTGCACCTCTCTTCCCTCTTTCTGCACGTCTGTTGCCTCTTTCTGCACCTCATTTGCTTCTTTGAGCACCCCTGTTGTCTCTTTCTGCACTTGTCTTCCCTCTTTCTGTACCCTTCCTGCCTTTTTTTGCATCTAACTTGCCTCTTTCTGTACTTTTCTTGCTTCTTTGTATACCTCTGTTGCTTCTTTCAGCAATCCTCTTGGTGCACTTCTCTTGCCTGTTTCTGTACCTCTCTTGCCTCTTTCTTCACCCCTGTTGCTTCATTCTGCACTTTCCATGCTTCTTTCTGCACATGTCTTGCTTCTTTCTGCACCCCTGTTGTCTCTTTATGTACCTCTTTTGCCTCTTTCTGCACTTTTCTTCCCTTTTTCTGCCCTTCTCTTCCCTCTATCTGCACGTCTGTTGCCTCTTTCTGCACCTCATTTGCTTCTTTCTGCACCCCTGTTGTCTTTTTCTGCACTCGTCTTCCCTCTTTCTGTACCTTTCCTGCCTGTTTTTACATCTCACTTGCCTCTTTCTGCACTTTTCTTGCTTCTTTCTGCACCTCTGTTGCTTCTTCAGCAATTCTCTTGCCTCTTTGTGCACTTCTCTTGCCTGTTTCTGCACCTCTCTTGCCTCTTTTTGCACATCTGTTGGCTCTTTCTGCACCTCACTTGCTCCTTTCTACACTTCTCTTGCCTCTTTCTGCACCCCTGTTGCTTCATTCTGCACTTTCCATGCTTCTTTCTGCACCTGTCTTGCTTCTTTCTGCACTTCTGTTGTCTCTTTATGTACCTCTTTTGCCTCTTTCTGCACTTTTCTTCCCTTTTTCTGCACCTCTCTTCCCTCTTTCTGCATGTCTGTTGCCTCTTTCTGCACCTCATTTGCTTCTTTCTGCACCCTTGTTGTCTCTTTCTGCACTCGTCTTCCCTCTTTCTGTACCTTTCCTGCCTGTTTTTGCATCTCACTTGCCTCTTTCTGCACTCTTCTTGCTTCTTTCTACACCTCTGTTGCTTCTTTCAGCAATTCTCTTGCCTCTTTGTGCACTTCTCTTGCCTGTTTCTGCTCCTCACTTGCCTCTTTCTGCACTTTTCTTGCTTCTTTCTGCACCTCTGTTGCTTCTTCAGCAATTCTCCTGCCTCTTTGTGCACTTCTCTTGCCTGTTTCTGCACCTCTCTTGCCTCTTTTTGCACATCTGTTGGCTCTTTCTGCACCTCACTTGCTCCTTTCTACACTTCTCTTGCCTCTTTCTGCACCCCTGTTGCTTCATTCTGCACTTTCCATGCTTCTTTCTGCACCTGTCTTGCTTCTTTCTGCACTTCTGTTGTCTCTTTATGTACCTCTTTTGCCTCTTTCTGCACTTTTCTTCCCTTTTTCTGCACCTCTCTTCCCTCTTTCTGCATGTCTGTTGCCTCTTTCTGCACCTCATTTGCTTCTTTCTGCACCCTTGTTGTCTCTTTCTGCACTCGTCTTCCCTCTTTCTGTACCTTTCCTGCCTGTTTTTGCATCTCACTTGCCTCTTTCTGCACTCTTCTTGCTTCTTTCTACACCTCTGTTGCTTCTTTCAGCAATTCTCTTGCCTCTTTGTGCACTTCTCTTGCCTGTTTCTGCTCCTCTCTTGCCTCTTTTTGCACCTCTGTTGGTTCTTTCTGCACATCACTTGCTCCTTTCTACACTTCTCTTGCCTCTTTCTGCACCCCTGTTGCTTCATTCTACACTTTCCATGCTTCTTTCTGCACCTGTCTTGCTTCTTTCTGCACCCCTGTTGTCTCTTTATGGACCTCTTTTGCCTCTTTCTGCGCTTTTCTTCCCTTTTTCTGCACCTCTCTTCCCTCTTTCTGCACGTCTTTTGCTCCTTTCTGCACCTCATTTGCTTCTTTCTGCACCCCTGTTGTCTCTTTCTGCACTCGTCTTCCCTCTTTCTGTACCTTTCCTGCCTGTTTTTGCATTTCACTTGCCTCTTTCTGCACTTTTATTGCTTCTTTCTACACCTCTGTTGCTTCTTTCAGCAATTCTCCTGCCTCTTTGTGCACTTCTCTGGCCTGTTTCTGCACCTCTCTTGCCTCTTTTTGCACCTCTGTTGGCTCTTTCTGTACCTCACTTGCTCCTTTCTACACTTCTCTTGCCTCTTTCTGCACCCGTGTTTCTTCATTCTGCACTTTCCATGCTTCTTTCTGCACCTGTCTTGCTTCTTTCTGCACCCCTGTTGTCTCTTTATATATCTCTTTTGCCTCTTTTTGCACTTTTCTTGTCTTTTTCTGCACCTCTCTTCCTTCTTTCTGCACGTCTGTTGCCTCTTTCTGCACCTCATTTGCTTCTTTCAGCACCCCTGTTGTCTCTTTCTGCACTTGTCTTCCCTCTTTCTGTACCCTTCCTGCCTTTTTTGCAGGTCACTTGCCTCTTTCTGCACTTTTGTTGCTTCTTTGTATACCTCTGTTGCTTCTTTCAGCAATCCTCTTGCCTCTTTGTGCACTTCTCTTGCCTGTTTCTGTACCTCTCTTGCCTCTTTATGCACCCCTGTTGCTTCATTCTGCACTTTCCATGCTTCTTTCTGCACCTGTCTTGCTTCTTTCTGCACTTCTGTTGTCTCTTTATGTACCTCTTTTGCCTCTTTCTGCACTTTTCTTCCCTTTTTCTGCACCTCTCTTCCCTCTTTCTGCATGTCTGTTGCCTCTTTCTGCACCTCATTTGCTTCTTTCTGCACCCTTGTTGTCTCTTTCTGCACTCGTCTTCCCTCTTTCTGTACCTTTCCTGCCTGTTTTTGCATCTCACTTGCCTCTTTCTGCACTCTTCTTGCTTCTTTCTACACCTCTGTTGCTTCTTTCAGCAATTCTCTTGCCTCTTTGTGCACTTCTCTTGCCTGTTTCTGCTCCTCACTTGCCTCTTTCTGCACTCTTCTTGCTTCTTTCTACACCTCTGTTGCTTCTTTCAGCAATTCTCTTGCCTCTTTGTGCACTTCTCTTGCCTGTTTCTGCTCCTCTCTTGCCTCTTTTTGCACCTCTGTTGGTTCTTTCTGCACATCACTTGCTCCTTTCTACACTTCTCTTGCCTCTTTCTGCACCCCTGTTGCTTCATTCTGCACTTTGCATGCTTCTTTCTGCACCTGTCTTGCTTCTTTCTGCACCCCTGTTGTCTCTTTATGGACCTCTTTTGCCTCTTTCTGCACTTTTCTTCCCTTTTTCTGCACCTCTCTTCCCTCTTTCTGCACGTCTGTTGCCTCTTTCTGTACCTCATTTGCTTCTTTCTGCACCCCTGTTGTCTCTTTCTGCACTCGTCTTCCCTCTGTCTGTACCTTTCCTGCCTGTTTTTGCATCTCACTTGCCTCTTTCTGCAGTTTTCTTGCTTCTTTCTACACCTCTGTTGCTTCTTTCAGCAATTCTCTTGCCTCTTTGTGCACTTCTCTTGCCTGTTTCTGTACCTCTCTTGCCTCTTTTTGCACCTCTGTTGGCTCTTTCTGCACATCACTTGCTCCTTTCTACACTTCTCGTGCCTCTTTCTGCACCCCTGTTGCTTCATTCTGCACTTTCCATGCTTCTTTCTGCACCTGTATTGCTTCTTTCTGCACCCCTGTTGTCTCTTTATGTACCTCTTTTGCCTCTTTCGGCACTTTTCTTCCCTTTTTCTGCACCTCTCTTCCCTCTATCTGCACGTCTGTTGCCTCTTTCTGCACCTCATTTGCATCTTTATGCACCCTTGTTGTCTCTTTCTGCACTCGTCTTCCCTCTTTCTGTACCTTTCCTGCCTGTCTTTGCATCTCACTTACCTATTTCTGCACTTTTCTTGCTTCTTTCTACACCTCAGTTGCTTCTTTCAGCAATTCTCTTGCCTCTTTGTGCACTTCTCTTGCCTGTTTCTGCACCTCTCTTGCCTCTTTTGCAACTCTGTTGGCTCTTTCTGCACCTCACTTGCTCCTTTCTACACTTCTCTTGACGCTTTCTGCACCCCTGTTGCTTCATTCTGCACTTTCCATGCTTCTTTCTGCACCTGTCTTGCTTCTTTCTGCACCCGTTGTCTCTTTATGTACCTCTTTTGCCTCTTTCTGCACTTTCTTCCCTTTTTCTGCACCTCTCTTCCCTCTTTCTGCACGTCTGTAGCCTCTTTCTGCACCTCATTTGCTTAATTCTGCATCCCTGTTGTCTCTTTCTGCACTCGTCTTCCCTCTTTCTGTACCTTTCCTGCCTGTTTTTCATCTCACTTGCCTCTTTCTGCACATTTCTTGCTTCTTTCTACACCTTTGATGCTTCTTTCAGCAATTTTTTTACCTCTTTGTACACTTCTCTTGCCTGTTTCTGCACATCTCTTGCCTCTTTTGGCACATCTGTTGGGTCTTTCTGCACCTCACTTGCTCCTTTCTACACTTCTCTTGCCTCTTTCTACACCCCTGTTGCTTCATTCTGCACTTTCCATTTTTCTTTCTGCACCTGTCTTGCTTCTTTCTGCACCCCTGTTGTCTCTCTATGTACCTCTTTTGCCTCTTTCTGCACTTTTCTTCCCTTTTTCTGCACCTCTCTTCCCTCTTTCTGCACGTCTTTTGCCTCTTTCTGCACCTCATTTGCTTCTTTCTGACCCCTGTTGTCTCTTTCTGCACTCGTCTTCCCTCTTTCTGTACCTTTCTTGCCTGTTTTTGCATCTCACTTGCCTCTTTCTGCACTTTTATTGCTTCTTTCTACACCTCTGTTGCTTCTTTCAGCAATTCTCCTGCCTCTTTGTGCACTTCTCTGGCCTGTTTCTGCACCTCTCTTGCCTCTTTTTGCACCTCTGTTGGCTCTTTCTACACATCACATGCTCCTTTCTACACTTCTCTTGCTTCTTTCTGCACCCCTGTTGCTTCATTCTGCACTTTCCATGCTTCTTTCTGCACCCCTGTTGTCTCTTTATGTACCTCTTTTGCCTCTTTCTGCACTTTTCTTGCCTTTTTCTGCACCTCTCGTCCCTCTTTCTGCACGTCTGTTGCCTCTTTCTGCACCTCATTTGCTTCTTTCTGCACCACTGTTGTCTCTTTCTGCACTCGTCTTCCCTCTTTCTGTACCTTTCCTGCCTGTTTTTGCATCTCACTTGCCTCTTTCTGCACTTTTCTTGCTTCTTTCTACACCTCTGTTGCTGCTTTCAGCAATTCTCTTGCCTCTTCGTGCATTTCTCTTGCCCGTTTCTGCACCTCTCTTGCCTCTTTTTGCACTTCTGTTGGCTCTATCTGTACCTCACTTGCTCCTTTCTACACTTCTCTTGCCTCTTTCTGCACCCGTGTTTCTTCAGTCTGCACTTTCCATGCTTCTTTCTGCACCTGTCTTGCTTCTTTCTGCACCCCTGTTGTCTCTTTATGTATCTCTTTTGCCTCTTTCTGCACTTTTCTTGTCTTTTTCTGCACCTCTCTTCCCTCTTTCTGCACGTCTGTTGCCTCTTTCTGCACCTCATTTGCTTCGAGCACCCCTGTTGTCTCTTTCTGCACTTGTCTTCCCTCTTTCTGTACCCTTCCTGCCTTTTTTTGCATCTAACTTGCCTCTTTCTGTACTTTTCTTGCTTCTTTGTATACCTCTGTTGCTTCTTTCAGCAATCCTCTTGGTGCACTTCTCTTGCCTGTTTCTGTACCTCTCTTGCCTCTTTCTTCACCCCTGTTGCTTCATTCTGCACTTTCCATGCTTCTTTCTGCACATGTCTTGCTTCTTTCTGCACCCTGTTGTCTCTTTATGTACCTCTTTTGCCTCTTTCTGCACTTTTCTTCCCTTTTTCTGCCCTTCTCTTCCCTCTATCTGCACGTCTGTTGCCTCTTTCTGCACCTCATTTGCTTCTTTCTGCACCCCTGTTGTCTTTTTCTGCACTCGTCTTCCCTCTTTCTGTACCTTTCCTGCCTGTTTTTACATCTCACTTGCCTCTTTCTGCACTTTTCTTGCTTCTTTCTGCACCTCTGTTGCTTCTTCAGCAATTCTCTTGCCTCTTTGTGCACTTCTCTTGCCTGTTTCTGCACCTCTCTTGCCTCTTTTTGCACATCTGTTGGCTCTTTCTGCACCTCACTTGCTCCTTTCTACACTTCTCTTGCCTCTTTCTGCACCCCTGTTGCTTCATTCTGCACTTTCCATGCTTCTTTCTGCACCTGTCTTGCTTCTTTCTGCACTTCTGTTGTCTCTTTATGTACCTCTTTTGCCTCTTTCTGCACTTTTCTTCCCTTTTTCTGCACCTCTCTTCCCTCTTTCTGCATGTCTGTTGCCTCTTTCTGCACCTCATTTGCTTCTTTCTGCACCCTTGTTGTCTCTTTCTGCACTCGTCTTCCCTCTTTCTGTACCTTTCCTGCCTGTTTTTGCATCTCACTTGCCTCTTTCTGCACTCTTCTTGCTTCTTTCTACACCTCTGTTGCTTCTTTCAGCAATTCTCTTGCCTCTTTGTGCACTTCTCTTGCCTGTTTCTGCTCCTCACTTGCCTCTTTCTGCACTTTTCTTGCTTCTTTCTGCACCTCTGTTGCTTCTTCAGCAATTCTCCTGCCTCTTTGTGCACTTCTCTTGCCTGTTTCTGCACCTCTCTTGCCTCTTTTTGCACATCTGTTGGCTCTTTCTGCACCTCACTTGCTCCTTTCTACACTTCTCTTGCCTCTTTCTGCACCCCTGTTGCTTCATTCTGCACTTTCCATGCTTCTTTCTGCACCTGTCTTGCTTCTTTCTGCACTTCTGTTGTCTCTTTATGTACCTCTTTTGCCTCTTTCTGCACTTTTCTTCCCTTTTTCTGCACCTCTCTTCCCTCTTTCTGCATGTCTGTTGCCTCTTTCTGCACCTCATTTGCTTCTTTCTGCACCCTTGTTGTCTCTTTCTGCACTCGTCTTCCCTCTTTCTGTACCTTTCCTGCCTGTTTTTGCATCTCACTTGCCTCTTTCTGCACTCTTCTTGCTTCTTTCTACACCTCTGTTGCTTCTTTCAGCAATTCTCTTGCCTCTTTGTGCACTTCTCTTGCCTGTTTCTGCTCCTCTCTTGCCTCTTTTTGCACCTCTGTTGGTTCTTTCTGCACATCACTTGCTCCTTTCTACACTTCTCTTGCCTCTTTCTGCACCCCTGTTGCTTCATTCTACACTTTCCATGCTTCTTTCTGCACCTGTCTTGCTTCTTTCTGCACCCCTGTTGTCTCTTTATGGACCTCTTTTGCCTCTTTCTGCGCTTTTCTTCCCTTTTTCTGCACCTCTCTTCCCTCTTTCTGCACGTCTTTTGCTCCTTTCTGCACCTCATTTGCTTCTTTCTGCACCCCTGTTGTCTCTTTCTGCACTCGTCTTCCCTCTTTCTGTACCTTTCCTGCCTGTTTTTGCATTTCACTTGCCTCTTTCTGCACTTTTATTGCTTCTTTCTACACCTCTGTTGCTTCTTTCAGCAATTCTCCTGCCTCTTTGTGCACTTCTCTGGCCTGTTTCTGCACCTCTCTTGCCTCTTTTTGCACCTCTGTTGGCTCTTTCTGTACCTCACTTGCTCCTTTCTACACTTCTCTTGCCTCTTTCTGCACCCGTGTTTCTTCATTCTGCACTTTCCATGCTTCTTTCTGCACCTGTCTTGCTTCTTTCTGCACCCCTGTTGTCTCTTTATATATCTCTTTTGCCTCTTTTTGCACTTTTCTTGTCTTTTTCTGCACCTCTCTTCCTTCTTTCTGCACGTCTGTTGCCTCTTTCTGCACCTCATTTGCTTCTTTCAGCACCCCTGTTGTCTCTTTCTGCACTTGTCTTCCCTCTTTCTGTACCCTTCCTGCCTTTTTTTGCAGGTCACTTGCCTCTTTCTGCACTTTTGTTGCTTCTTTGTATACCTCTGTTGCTTCTTTCAGCAATCCTCTTGCCTCTTTGTGCACTTCTCTTGCCTGTTTCTGTACCTCTCTTGCCTCTTTATGCACCCCTGTTGCTTCATTCTGCACTTTCCATGCTTCTTTCTGCACCTGACTTGCTTCTTTCTGCACCCCTGTTGTCTCTTTATGTACCACTTTTGCCTCTTTCTGCACTTTTCTTGGCTTTTTCTGCAGTTCTCTTGCCTCTTTCTGCACCTCTGTTGCTTCTTTCTGCACTTCTCTTGCCTCTTTCTGCACTCCTGTTGCTTCATTCTGCATTTTCCATGCTTCTTTCTGCACCTGTCTTGCTTCTTTCTGCACCCCTGTTGTCTCTTTATGTACCTCACTTGCCTCTTTCTGCACTTCATTTGCTTTTTTCTGCACCTCTCTTGCCTCTTTCGGCACCTCTTTTGCTTTCTGCACCTCTCTTGTCTCCTTCTGCACCTCTTAGTTAGAGGTAGTTTAAATCCCCCTGCCCTATTATGTACTAGGGCCATACAGGGGAGGTCATGCCAATCACAGGGGTACCCCAACCCATAGTGTACCCTAGTGTATGTAGGTATTTTCACTGTATTCTAAGTGTCTTTTAGCATAGCACTGTCTCCAGACCTGGTTAGTCAGAGTCAGTTACCACCAGTACCCATCAGCAAAAAGTTGGGGGCACAGGATGACTTTGCAACAAGGCCTCTTTCTGCTCCTCTGTTGGTTCTTTGTACACATCTCTTGCTTCTTTCTGTACCTTTCTTCGTCTTTGTGGACTTCTGTTGCCTCTTTCTGCCTTTCTCTTGCTTCTTTCTGCGCCTTTCTACCTCTTTCGATACAAAAGGGGATGATGGACGGAACGTTTGAGCCAATCAAACACTCACCCCCAGTCAACTGATCTGGGTTTAATCCATCATCATTCTTTAGCTCACTCCACCACCCCAGTTCAGACATGGCCATATGCAAATCAGTCTGACCCTGTGCCTCATGGGAACAGTGCAGCTCGAACTGCCAAGCCATGTCTTCCCTGGACCGGAAACAAGCATCCTAGGACCGGTTTCTGGCATTCCAGCCGTCATCAGCCAGGCTTGCTTGCATCCAGTGGCAAAGTGAGCAAGGGACCCACGTCTGGGCATACCCCGCCAACTTAGGGCGAACAAAGCGATACAAAGGGGATGATGGACGGAACGTTTGAGCCAATCAAACACTCACCCCCAGTCAACTGATCTGGGTTTAATCCATCATCATTCTTTAGCTCACTCCACCACCCCAGTTCAGACATGGCCATATGCAAATCAGTCTGACCCTGTGCCTCATGGGAACAGTGCAGCCCGAACTGCCAAGCCATGTCTTCCCGGACCGGAAACAAGCATCCTAGGACCGGTTTCTGGCATTCCAGCCGTCATCAGCCAGGCTTGCTTGCATCCAGTGGCAAAGTGAGCAAGGGACCCACGTCTGGGCATACCCCGCCAATTTAGGGCGAACAAAGCGATACAAAGGGGATGATGGACGGAACGTTTGAGCCAATCAAACACTCACCCCCAGTCAACTGATCTGGGTTTAATCCATCATCATTCTTTAGCTCACTCCACCACCCCAGTTCAGACATGGCCATATGCAAATCAGTCTGACCCTGTGCCTCATGGGAACAGTGCAGCCCGAACTGCCAAGCCATGTCTTCCCTGGACCGGAAACAAGCATCCTAGGACCGGTTTCTGGCATTCCAGCCGTCATCAGCCAGGCTTGCTTGCATCCAGTGGCAAAGTGAGCAAGGGACCACGTCTGGGCATACCCCGCCAACTTAGGGCGAACAAGCGATACAAAGGGGATGATGGACGGAACGTTTGAGCCAATCAAACACTCACCCCAGTCAACTGATCTGGGTTTAATCCATCATCATTCTTTAGCTCACTCCACCACCCCAGTTCAGACATGGCCATATGCAAATCAGTCTGACCCTGTGCCTCATGGGAACAGTGCAGCCCGAACTGCCAAGCCATGTCTTCCCTGGACCGGAAACAAGCATCCTAGGACCGGTTTCTGGCATTCCAGCCGTCATCAGCCAGGCTTGCTTGCATCCAGTGGCAAAGTGAGCAAGGGACCCACGTCTGGGCATACCCCGCCAACTTAGGGCGAACAAAGCGATACAAAGGGGATGATGGACGGAACGTTTGAGCCAATCAAACACTCACCCCCAGTCAACTGATCTGGGTTTAATCCATCATCATTCTTTAGCTCACTCCACCACCCCAGTTCAGACATGGCCATATGCAAATCAGTCTGACCCTGTGCCTCATGGGAACAGTGCAGCCCGAACTGCCAAGCCATGTCTTCCTGGACCGGAAACAAGCATCCTAGGACCGGTTTCTGGCATTCCAGCCGTCATCAGCCAGGCTTGCTTGCATCCAGTGGCAAAGTGAGCAAGGGACCCACGTCTGGGCATACCCCGCCAACTTAGGGCGAACAAAGCGATACAAAGGGATGATGGACGGAACGTTTGAGCCAATCAAACACTCACCCCAGTCAACTGATCTGGGTTTAATCCATCATCATTCTTTAGCTCACTCCACCACCCCAGTTCAGACATGGCCATATGCAAATCAGTCTGACCCTGTGCCTCATGGGAACAGTGCAGCTCGAACTGCCAAGCCATGTCTTCCCTGGACCGGAAACAAGCATCCTAGGACCGGTTTCTGGCATTCCAGCCGTCATCAGCCAGGCTTGCTTGCATCCAGTGGCAAAGTGAGCAAGGGACCCACGTCTGGGCATACCCCGCCAACTTAGGGCGAACAAAGCGATACAAAAGGGGATGATGGACGGAACGTTTGAGCCAATCAAACACTCACCCCCAGTCAACTGATCTGGGTTTAATCCATCATCATTCTTTAGCTCACTCCACCACCCCAGTTCAGACATGGCCATATGCAAATCAGTCTGACCCTGTGCCTCATGGGAACAGTGCAGCCCGAACTGCCAAGCCATGTCTTCCTGGACCGGAAACAAGCATCCTAGGACCGGTTTCTGGCATTCCAGCCGTCATCAGCCAGGCTTGCTTGCATCCAGTGGCAAAGTGAGCAGTGGACCCACGCCTGGGCAAACCCTAAGTTGGCAGGGTATGCCCAGACGTGGGTCCCTTGCTCACTTTGCCACTGGATTCAAGCTAGCCTGGCTGATGACGGCTGAATGGCCAGAAACCGGTCCCAGGATGCTTGTTTCCGGTCCGGGAAGACATGGCTTGGCAGTTCAGGCTGGACTGTTCCCATGAGGCACAGGGTCAGACTGATTTGCATATGGCCATGTCTGAACTGGGGTGGTGGAGTGAGCTAAAGAATGATGAAGGATTAAACCCAGATCAGTTGACTGGGAGTGAGTGTTTGATTTGCTCAAGCGCTCTGTCCATCATCCCCTTTGGTATCGCTTTGTTCGCCTCTAAGTTGGCAGGGTATGCCCAGACGTGGGTCCCTTGCTCACTTTGCCACTGGATTCAAGCTAGCCTGGCTGATGACGGCTGAATGGCCAGAAACCGGTCCCAGGATGCTTGTTTCCGGTCCGGGAAGACATGGCTTGGCAGTTCGGGCTGGACTGTTCCCATGAGGCACAGGGTCAGACTGATTTGCATATGGCCATGTCTGAACTGGGGTGGTGGAGTGAGCTAAAGAATGATGAAGGATTAAACCCAGATCAGTTGACTGGGGGTGAGTGTTTGATTTGCTCAAGCGCTCTGTCCATCATCCCCTTTGGTATCGCTTTGTTCGCCCTAAGTTGGCAGGGTATGCCCAGACGTGGGTCCCTTGCTCACTTTGCCACTGGATTCAAGCTAGCCTGGCTGATGACGGCTGAATGGCCAGAAACCGGTCCCAGGATGCTTGTTTCCGGTCCGGGAAGACATGGCTTGGCAGTTCGGGCTGGACTGTTCCCATGAGGCACAGGGTCAGACTGATTTGCATATGGCCATGTCTGAACTGGGGTGGTGGAGTGAGCTAAAGAATGATGAAGGATTAAACCCAGATCAGTTGACTGGGGGTGAGTGTTTGATTTGCTCAAGCGCTCTGTCCATCATCCCCTTTGGTATCGCTTTGTTCGCCCTAAGTTGGCAGGGTATGCCCAGACGTGGGTCCCTTGCTCACTTTGCCACTGGATTCAAGCTAGCCTGGCTGATGACGGCTGAATGGCCAGAAACCGGTCCCAGGATGCTTGTTTCCGGTCCGGGGAAGACATGGCTTGGCAGTTCGGGCTGGACTGTTCCCATGAGGCACAGGGTCAGACTGATTTGCATATGGCCATGTCTGAACTGGGGTGGTGGAGTGAGCTAAAGAATGATGAAGGATTAAACCCAGATCAGTTGACTGGGGGTGAGTGTTTGATTTGCTCAAGCGCTCTGTCCATCATCCCCTTTGGTATCGCTTTGTTCGCCCTAAGTTGGCAGGGTATGCCCAGACGTGGGTCCCTTGCTCACTTTGCCACTGGATTCAAGCTAGCCTGGCTGATGACGGCTGAATGGCCAGAAACCGGTCCCAGGATGCTTGTTTCCGGTCCGGGAAGACATGGCTTGGCAGTTCGGGCTGGACTGTTCCCATGAGGCACAGGGTCAGACTGATTTGCATATGGCCATGTCTGAACTGGGGTGGTGGAGTGAGCTAAAGAATGATGAAGGATTAAACCCAGATCAGTTGACTGGGGGTGAGTGTTTGATTTGCTCAAGCGCTCTGTCCATCATCCCCTTTGGTATCGCTTTGTTCGCCCTAAGTTGGCAGGGTATGCCCAGACGTGGGTCCCTTGCTCACTTTGCCACTGGATTCAAGCTAGCCTGGCTGATGACGGCTGAATGGCCAGAAACCGGTCCCAGGATGCTTGTTTCCGGTCCGGGAAGACATGGCTTGGCAGTTCGGGCTGGACTGTTCCCATGAGGCACAGGGTCAGACTGATTTGCATATGGCCATGTCTGAACTGGGGTGGTGGAGTGAGCTAAAGAATGATGAAGGATTAAACCCAGATCAGTTGACTGGGGGTGAGTGTTTGATTTGCTCAAGCGCTCTGTCCATCATCCCCTTTGGTATCGCTTTGTTCGCCCTAAGTTGGCAGGGTATGCCCAGACGTGGGTCCCTTGCTCACTTTGCCACTGGATTCAAGCTAGCCTGGCTGATGACGGCTGAATGGCCAGAAACCGGTCCCAGGATGCTTGTTTCCGAGTCCGGGGAAGACATGGCTTGGCAGTTCGGGCTGGACTGTTCCCATGAGGCACAGGGTCAGACTGATTTGCATATGGCCATGTCTGAACTGGGGTGGTGGAGTGAGCTAAAGAATGATGAAGGATTAAACCCAGATCAGTTGACTGGGGGTGAGTGTTTGATTTGCTCAAGCGCTCTGTCCATCATCCCCTTTGGTATCGCTTTGTTCGCCCTAAGTTGGCAGGGTATGCCCAGACGTGGGTCCCTTGCTCACTTTGCCACTGGATTCAAGCTAGCCTGGCTGATGACGGCTGAATGGCCAGAAACCGGTCCCAGGATGCTTGTTTCCGGTCCGGGGAAGACATGGCTTGGCAGTTCGGGCTGGACTGTTCCCATGAGGCACAGGGTCAGACTGATTTGCATATGGCCATGTCTGAACTGGGGTGGTGGAGTGAGCTAAAGAATGATGAAGGATTAAACCCAGATCAGTTGACTGGGGGTGAGTGTTTGATTTGCTCAAGCGCTCTGTCCATCATCCCCTTTGGTATCGCTTTGTTCGCCCTAAGTTGGCAGGGTATGCCCAGACGTGGGTCCCTTGCTCACTTTGCCACTGGATTCAAGCTAGCCTGGCTGATGACGGCTGAATGGCCAGAAACCGGTCCCAGGATGCTTGTTTCCGGTCCGGGGAAGACATGGCTTGGCAGTTCGGGCTGGACTGTTCCCATGAGGCACAGGGTCAGACTGATTTGCATATGGCCATGTCTGAACTGGGGTGGTGGAGTGAGCTAAAGAATGATGAAGGATTAAACCCAGATCAGTTGACTGGGGGTGAGTGTTTGATTTGCTCAAGCGCTCTGTCCATCATCCCCTTTGGTATCGCTTTGTTCGCCCCTAAGTTGGCAGGGTATGCCCAGACGTGGGTCCCTTGCTCACTTTGCCACTGGATTCAAGCTAGCCTGGCTGATGACGGCTGAATGGCCAGAAACCGGTCCCAGGATGCTTGTTTCCGGTCCGGGGAAGACATGGCTTGGCAGTTCGGGCTGGACTGTTCCCATGAGGCACAGGGTCAGACTGATTTGCATATGGCCATGTCTGAACTGGGGTGGTGGAGTGAGCTAAAGAATGATGAAGGATTAAACCCAAATCAGTTGACTGGGGGTGAGTGTTTGATTTGCTCAAGCGCTCTGTCCATCATCCCCTTTGGTATCGCTTTGTTCGCCCTAAGTTGGCAGGGTATGCCCAGACGTGGGTCCCTTGCTCACTTTGCCACTGGATTCAAGCTAGCCTGGCTGATGACGGCTGAATGGCCAGAAACCGGTCCCAGGATGCTTGTTTCCGGTCCGGGGAAGACATGGCTTGGCAGTTCGGGCTGGACTGTTCCCATGAGGCACAGGGTCAGACTGATTTGCATATGGCCATGTCTGAACTGGGGTGGTGGAGTGAGCTAAAGAATGATGAAGGATTAAACCCAGATCAGTTGACTGGGGGTGAGTGTTTGATTTGCTCAAGCGCTCTGTCCATCATCCCCTTTGGTATCGCTTTGTTCGCCCTAAGTTGGCAGGGTATGCCCAGACGTGGGTCCCTTGCTCACTTTGCCACTGGATTCAAGCTAGCCTGGCTGATGACGGCTGAATGGCCAGAAACCGGTCCCAGGATGCTTGTTTCCGGTCCGGGGAAGACATGGCTTGGCAGTTCGGGCTGGACTGTTCCCATGAGGCACAGGGTCAGACTGATTTGCATATGGCCATGTCTGAACTGGGGTGGTGGAGTGAGCTAAAGAATGATGAAGGATTAAACCCAGATCAGTTGACTGGGGGTGAGTGTTTGATTTGCTCAAGCGCTCTGTCCATCATCCCCTTTGGTATCGCTTTGTTTGCCCTAAGTTGGCAGGGTATGCCCAGACGTGGGTCCCTTGCTCACTTTGCCACTGGATTCAAGCTAGCCTGGCTGATGACGGCTGAATGGCCAGAAACCGGTCCCAGGATGCTTGTTTCCGGTCCGGGGAAGACATGGCTTGGCAGTTCGGGCTGGACTGTTCCCATGAGGCACAGGGTCAGACTGATTTGCATATGGCCATGTCTGAACTGGGGTGGTGGAGTGAGCTAAAGAATGATGAAGGATTAAACCCAGATCAGTTGACTGGGGGTGAGTGTTTGATTTGCTCAAGCGCTCTGTCCATCATCCCCTTTGGTATCGCTTTCTTCCTCTTTCTGCACATGTACTACCTCTGGAGATATAGTTAGAAATTAGCATTTAAAAAACCTTTGAAATTCACTGAAAAAACCACAGGTTTCAGGGACGTTATAGTTAGAAGTTAACATTTAAAAAACCTTAGAAATTCATTAAAAAACCACAGGTTTCAGGGACGTTATAGTTAGTTGGACATTTCACTCGTACAAAACCAGAGAAATTCGGCTGTTATAGTTAGTTCAGCTAACTATAACTCGCGCCCCCGCAATACACTGCTAATGACGTCAAATATCACATCATTCATGACATGGTCAGTGACATCACTGATGACATCACTGATGACATCTCAAATGACATCAATGATGACATCATCCACGTGATAATCTGATGCACCTCCTCATACCCTAATTTAACCTTTCATACACCCACTCTAAAATACAGACTACCATTTTCGAAACCATAGACACACCAATACCAGTTAGTACATACCCACTCACTGATTCCTAGGTCTACACACACGTCCACTCATTCACCCATACAGTCACTCATACATGCAGTCAACCATCAATACGGCACTATCATATGCACTCACATATCTGTACAGACACTCACACACCGCCACTCATCCATAGAGTTACTCACACACCTAGTCTGCCATGCAAAGAATCAATCACACTCCCATTTACTCACCTATACAGTTATACACACACCACCTCACTTATTCAAACATATACTAACACATACTTATACTCTTATACAATAACTAATACAAGCACACACTCATCCATACAGCCACTCTCACAATCACTCACTCTCACATATAGTCATTTATATCCTCCAACACTCACATATACTGCCTTTCACATATGCAGTTACTCACACATGTACCACTGAGACATCCATTCACTCACCAACACACCCATACACACACTCACCCACCCATACAGCCCTTCACAGTTGCACTCTTGAACCCATACACCCAGTGAATCACCCACTCACACATCTATGCACAAAGTCACACCCCCCACCCACCCACACAGACACTCAGGCACCCATACAGATACTCAGGCAACCAATCAATAACACATATAGACCCTCATTTAGCTACTCACCAACCCATGCAACCGCTTACACACCAACAGACAAACTAAACTGTGTGAATGTCTGTATCAGTCACTAACCCATGCATTCAGTAAGACACATTTAATCACTCACTTATACAGTCAGTCACGCACCTACTAAATCATCCATTCAGACACTTATACACCCACTCATTCTTCAATACACCGTGGCCAATATATATATAAAACATATTTAAACTTTACAGAAACACACAGTCACTGGATGATGTCATCAGTGATGTCATTTGAGATGTCATCAGTGATGTCATCAGTGATGTCACTGACAATGTCATGAATGATGTAATATGTGACGTCATCAGCAGTGCATTATGGGGCGCGAGTTATAGTTTGCTGAACTAACTATAACAGCCGAATTTCTCTGGTTTTCTACAAGTGAAATGTCCAACTAACTATAACGTCCCTGAAACCTGTGGTTTTTTCAGTGAATATATATATATATATATATATATATATATATATATATATATATATATATATATATATATATATATATATATTAGGTAGTTATAGTAAGGACCTAGTTTCCATAGGAAAAGCGTTTTTTGATTTGCCAATATCTTTGGCTCCGTTTGACGAATCTTTGCAAAATTTTCAAAACTAATAGGGCGCTCTGGTCAGCTCCTGCCTTGAAAGGTTTGGGGTGATTCGTCAAGCGGGGGCCGAGAAAAAAGGGGGGTCCCAAAACGTGTTTTCTCCATGGAAATTTCCATAGGAAACTTTAGACAAAGCTACAGCTCGAACTGCTGAAAGGAATTGCACCATATTTGGCAAAAAGGTAGGTGTTGGTCAGAAAGCGTTCTTTTTTAAATGGTGTAAATCCGTTCAGAACGAAATTGCACCAAATTTGGCAAAAAGGTAGGTGTTGGTCAGAAAGCGTTCTTTTTTTTAAATGGTGTAAATCCGTTCAGCAGTTCCTGAGAAATTCAAAAAATAAAAAATATCAATATCTGGTGGCAGAGGATGATTCGCAAACCCTCCCGAGCACGAGCTTGATTCTAATTGGCTGCCAACACTCCAAACCAAAAAGTGTTGGCAGCCATCTTGTGACTCGGTAGAACCGAGTCAGAAGAAAAAAGGTAAATAAAAATAAAAAAACACAAAAAGGGGGCAGGGTAGAAACACCCTGACCCCCAGGCCTGGTCAGGGGGTCCCACAGTGACCCCCAGGGCCCAAAAAAGCATTTTTGTGGTCTTCTGTGCTTCGTTTTAATAAGCCCCCAGGTGGGCCAGGTCCCGGGGGCAATATGCAAATATATGCGGGGGCTGCGCGGGCACCCGCAGCCCCGGTGACCGCCACCTCCCCGGGGCTTTTGTAAATTATGTGCATGGGGCACGTGGCCCCCCACAGCCCCGGGGACCACCACTTCCCCGGGGCTTTTCTAAATTATGAGCAGGGGGCCTTGCGGGCTCCCCCAAGCCCCGGGGAACGCCACCTCAGGGCTTCAATAATTAAAAAATTAAGTGTGGGGGGCTCCTGCCCTCCCACAGTGCCCTGGGGACTGCCACCTCCCCGGGGCATTTAATAAATAACATACGGGGGTCCCCGGGGCTATTTACATGTTGGGAGTGGGGCCACGCGGCCCCCCTCCTGGAGCCCTTGATGGCCCTGGGGCCTGCCACCTCCCCGGGGCTATTTACATGTTGGGAGTGGGGCCATGCGGCCCCCTCCTGGAGCCCTTGATGGCCCTGGGGCCCGCCACCCCCCAGGGCTGGCTCCAGCAATGTCCAGGGGTGCCCACCCCTGGGACATTGCAGTTTGCAATGACAGGTCATTGCAAACTATGCTTCGCTTCATGGAAGAGAGAGCAGAAATCCTGCTCTCGCTTCCTTGAAGTGAAGCAGATTGCTTTTGGACAAGGGGAGCTGCATGTCAGCAGCTCCCCTTGTCCAAAAGCAATGCTGGCTCCCGCAGGAGGCAAGGAGCCAGCTGGGACCGCGGGGGCATTGGGGTTCCCCCACGGTCCCCAACGAGAGGGCCAGCCCCGGGGGATGTGGTCCCCAGGGCCAGAAGTGGCCCAGGGAAGGAGGGCCACACGGCCCCCTCCCGTTAAATAATAAAAATAAAAACAAAAGAGGCCAGGCCCTGAGGCATGGGGTCCCAGGGGCCAAAAGAGGCCAAGGGAAGGGGGCCACGCGGCCCCCTCCCTTAAAATAAAAATAAATAAAAAGAGGCCAGGCCCCGGAGGATGGGGTCCCCGGGGCCAAAAGTGGCCAAGGGAAGGGGGGCCACACGGCCCCCTCCCATAAAGTTATTTAATTTTTTTTTTAAAAAGAGGCAAAACCCTGGTGATGGGGACCCCGGGGCCGAAAAAGGCCTCAGGAGGGGGGCCGCGCAGCCCCCCTCCTGTAAAATGAATCAATAAAAAAAAATGGCTCAGGCCCTGGGGGGATGGGGTCCCCAGGGCTCCAAAAATATTAACAGAAGGGGGCACACACTGCCCCCTTCTAACACAAAAAAAAGAAAAGCCGGCATCTCGCCGGAGGCCCCGCCCATTCCCTGCACCACTCTGCAAAACACGCCTCCTGGTGCGTTCTAAGTTGGGGGATTAAGTCCCCTTGAATCCTGAGGGTCCCTGGGGGCCAGCTAGCCTACCACGTACCTCCAGTAATCCCCACACAGTGGGATTGCTGAGAGGTGGTCAGAGACCACACCCCTTTTTAAACCACTCTGCAAACGTGCCTTTTGGCACACTGTTGGTGGGGAGATGAGGTCCTCTTGTGTCCTGAGGACCTCAAGACTAAAGTGGAATTCATCCCCCGAGCAGCAGTGCGCCAGGAGGCGGGTTTGCAGAGTGGTGTAAAAAGGGGCGTGGCCTCAGACCACTCTTAGCAATCCAGCTGTGTGGGGCTTACTAGAGATAACAGGAGGGCTAGTTGGCCCCCAAGGACCCTCAGGAGGCAAGGGGACTTCATCCCCTAACCAAGAGCGTGCCAGGAGGTGCGTTTGCAGAGTGGTGGAGAAAGGGGACGTGTCCTATGTCCACCTCTCAGCAATCCCACTATCTTGAGCTTACTGGAGGTATCAGGTAGGCTAGTTGGCCCCTTTGGACCCCCAGCAGCGAGGGGACTTTAATCCTGATCGAAGAGCATGCCAGGGAGCGCGCTTGCAGACTGGTGGCCAAAGGGGGCATGGCCTGCTATGAGTACTTACCAATGCTGCTGTGTGGGACTCCTATTACTGGAGGTAATAGGAGGGGTAGTTGGCCCCCAAGGTTGTCCTTGGGGGCCAACTACCCCTCCTGTTACCTCCAGTAAGTCCCACACAGTGGGATTGCTAAGAGGTCTTCGGAGGCCACGCCCCCCTTTCTCCACCACTCTGCAAATGCACCTCCTGGCACACTATTTGTTGGGGGATGAAGTCCACTTTACTCCTGAGGGACTTTGGGGGCCAAAAAGCCCTCCTGGTACCTCCTGTAAGTCCTACGCAGCGGAATTCCTGAGCGCTGGTTGGAGGCACTTCTTTTGTTTCTTTCTGCACCTCTCTTGTTTCTTTCTGTATCCCTCTTGCCGCTTTCTCCACCCCACTTCCCCCTTTCTGCATCTCTGTTGCTTCTTTCTGCATGTCTCTTGCTTCTTTCTACACCTCTTGCTTTTTTCTGCACCCCTTGTGCCTCTTTCTGCACCCCTCTTCCCTCTTTCTGCACACCTCTTGCCTCTTTCTGCACCTCTGTTGCTTCTTTCTGCACTTCTTTTGTTTCTTTCTGTACCCCTCTCGCCTCTTTCTGCACCTTTGCTCCTTCTTTCTGCACTTCTTTTGTTTCTTTCTGTACCTCTCGCTTCTTTCTGCACCCCTTATGCCTCTTTCTGCACCGCTCTTCCCTCTTTTTGCACCCCTCTTGCCTCTTTCTGCACCTCTGTTCCTTATTTCTGCACTTCTTTTGTTTCTTTCTGGACATCTCTTGTCTCTTTCTGTATCCCTCTTGCCTCTTTTTGTACCCTCTTGCCTCTTTCTGCACCTCTGTTCCGTCTTTCTGCTCTTCTTTTGTTTCTTTCTGCACCTATCTTGCTTCTTTCTGCACCCCTCTTGCCACTTTCTCCACCCCAGTACCTCCTTTTTGCATCTCTGTTGCTTCTTTCTGTACTCCTCTTGCCTCTTTCTCCACCCTTCATCCCTCTTTCTGTACCCCTGTTGCTTCTTTCTGCACTTCTCTTGCTTCTTTCTGCACCTCTGTCCCTTCTTTCTGCAATCTTTGTGCCTCTTTCTGCACCCCTCTACCCTCCTTCTGCACCTATGTTACTTCTTTCTGTACTTCTTTTGTTTCTTTCGGCACCTCTCTTGCTTCTTTCGGCACTCTTCATGCCTCTTTCT
This sequence comes from Calotriton arnoldi, assembly GCA_963921515.1. Taxonomy (NCBI): domain Eukaryota; kingdom Metazoa; phylum Chordata; class Amphibia; order Caudata; family Salamandridae; genus Calotriton; species Calotriton arnoldi. The sequence goes on along the minus strand of CAWUFW010021830.1, from coordinate 69,086 downwards.
CCACCCGCTTCCCCCTTTCTGCATCTCTGTTGCTTCTTTCTGCACTTCTCTTTTCTCTTTCTCCACCCCTTTTCCCTCTTTTTGCACCTCTGTTGCTTCTTTGTGCACCTATGTTGCTTCTTTCTGCACCCCTCGTGCCTCTTTCTACACCCCTCTTCCCCACCCTCTTGCCTCTTTCCGCACCTCTGTTCCTTCTTTCTGCACTTCTTTTGTTTCTTTCTGCACCTCTCATGTCTTTCTGAACTCCTTTTGCCTCTTTCTGCACCCCTCTTCCCTCTTTCTGCATCCCTCTTGCCTCTTTCTGCACCTCTGTTCCTTCTTTCTACACTTCTTCTTTTTCTTTCTGCAGCTCTCTTGCTTCTTTCTGCACCCCTTTCCTCTTTCTCCACTCATCTACCCTCTTTCTGCACCCGTTGCCTCTTTCTGCACCTCTGTTGCTTCTTTCTGCACTACTCATGCTTCTTTCTGCACCTCTTTGCTTCTTTCTGCACCACTCGTGCTTCTTTCTGCACCCCTTTTCCCTCTTTTTGCACCCCTCTTGCCTCTTTCTGCACCTCTGTTGCTTCTTTCTATACTCCTCTTGCTTCTTTCTGCATTCCTTGTGCCTCTTTCACACCCCTCTTCCCTCTTTGTGCACCCCTCTTGCCTCTTTCCGCACTTCTGTTCCTTCTTTCTGTACTTCTTTTGTTTCTGTCTGCACCTCTTGCTTCTTTCTACACCCCTTTTGCCTCTTTCTGTACCCCTCTTGCCTCTTTCTGCACCTCTGTTCCTTCTTTCTGCACTTTTATTGTTTCTTTCTGCAGCTCTCTTGCTTCTTTCTGCACCCCCTTGCCTCTTTCTCTACCCCTGTTGCCTCTTTCTGCACCTCTGTTGCTTCTTTCTGCACAACTCTTGCTTCTTTCTGCACCCCACTTCCCTCTCTTTGTACCCCTCTTGCCTCTTTCTGCACCTTTGTTGCTTCTTTCTATACTCCTCTTGCTTCTTTCTGCAGTCCTCGTGCCTCTTCCACACCCCTCTTCCCTCTTTGTGCACCCCTCTTGCCTCTTTCTGCACTTCTGTTCCTTCTTTCTATACTTCTTTTGTTTCTGTCTGCACCTCTCGCTTCTTTCTGTACCCCTTTTGCCTCTTTCTGCACCTCTGTTCCTTCTTTCTGCACTTCTATTGTTTCTTTCTGCAGCTCTCTTGCTTCTTTCTGCACCCCCTTGCCTCTTTCTCTACCCTCTTCCCTCTTACTTCACCCCTCGTGCCTCTTTCTGCACCCCTCTTCCCTCTTTTTGCACCCCTCTTGCCTCTTTCTGCACCTCTGTTGCTTCTTTCTGCATGACTCTTGCTTCTTCTGCACCTCTTTGCTTCTTTATGCACCACTCGTGCTTCTTTCTGCACCCCTCTTCCCTCTTTCTGCACCCCTCTTGCCTCTTTTTGCACCTCTGTTCCTTCTTTCTGCTCTTCTTTTGTTTCTTTCTGCACCTCTCTTGCTTCTTTCTGCACCCCTCTTGCCACTTTCTCCATCCCTGTTCCCCGTTTTTGCATCTCTGTTGCTTCTTTCTGTACTTCTCGTGCCTCTTTCTCCACCCCTCATCCCTCTTTCTGCACATCTGTTTCTTCTTTCTGCACTTCTCTTGCTTCCTTCTGCACTTCTGTCCCTTCTTTATGCAATCCTTGTGCCTCTTTCTGCACCCCTCTTGCCTCTTTCTCCACCTCTGTTGCTTCTTTATGCACTTCTCTTGCTTCTTTCTGCAACTCACTTGCTTCTTTCTGCACCCCTTGTGCCTCTTTCTACACCCCCTTCCCTCTTTCTGCACTCCTATTGCCTCTTTCTGCACCTCTGTTGCTTCTTTCTGCACTTCTTTTGTTTCTTTCTGCACCTCTCGCTTCTTGCTGCACCCTTTATGCCTCTTTCTGCACCCCTCTTGCCTCTTTCTGCACCTCTGTTCCTTCTTTCTGCTTTTCTTTTGTTTCTTTCTGTAGCTTTCTTGCTTCTTCCTGCACCCCTTGCCTATTTCTCCACCCCTCTTCCCTCTTTCTTCACCCCTGTTGCCTCTTTCTGCACATCTGTTCCTTCTTTCTGCACTTCATTTGTTTCTTGCTGCATATCTTTTGCTTCTTTCTGCACCCCTCGTGCCTCTTTCTGTACCCCTCTTCCCTCTTTTTGCACCCCTTTTGCCTCTTTCTGCACCTCTGTTGCTTCTTTCTGCACTACTCTTGCTTCTTTCTACACCTCTCTTGCTTCTTTCTGTACCACTCCTGCTTCTTTCTGCACCCCACTTCCCCCTTTCTGCACCTCCGTTGCTTCTTTCTGCACTTCTCTTGCTTCTTTCTGCACCTCTTTGCTTCTTTCTACACCACTCGTGCTTCTTTCTGCACCCCTCTTCCCTCTTTCTCCACCCCTGTTACCCGTTTTTGCATCTCTGTTGCTTCATTCTGCACTTCTCTTGCCTCCTTCTCCACCCCTCATTCCTCTTTCTGCACCTCTGTTGCTTCTTTCTGCACTTCTCTTGCTTCTTTCTGCACCTCTGTTCCTTCTTTCTGCAACCTTTGTGCCACTTTCTGCACTCCTTTTCTCTCTTTCTGCTCCCCTCTTGCCTCTTTCTGTACCCCTGTTCCTTCTTTCTGCACTTCTTTTGTTTCTTTCTGCAACTCTCTTGCTTCTTTCTGTAGCCCTCTTTCTTCTTTCTCCACCCCACTTCCCCCTTTCTGCATCCCTGTTGCTTCTTTCTGCACTTCTTTTGTTTCCTTCTGAACATCTCTTGCTTCTTTCTGTACTTCTCTCGCCTCTTTCTGTACTCAAATGGGAAGCGCAAGCTGTCAAGTTTAAAGGTCTGTTTGATCTTGTGACTGAGGTATATGTCTACTTGTATATGTATTCTCACATGTGTGATGCATCTGAAGATGGTAGCTCAAAAAGTGGGTAGCTTCTTCTATAGGTGGTTAAATGTTCTCAGTTTTGCTCTGTCATTCAGTTGTACAGGCAGACATGTCTTATGTATATAGGTGTTATAGAGACCCTCAAATATACTATTGAATACCCATGTGCCCTATATTATGAGCAGAAAGAAATACATACACCTTTTTGTACACATATTTACAGAGTATGCTGTTTGAAACACAGGTATTCAAGTATTTCTATGTTTATTTTTATGTAACATGTCACTCGGTAAAAGCAGAGACATGCTTGCATACCTTCACAAACTTGGTCAGACTTACAACAGTGATATGCTTAGGATTGCTGTTTTATATTTGGTAGGTAGGCCTAACATTCTGAGCAGTCGATTAATAGTGAACCTTCAAGAGAAAAGTGAGGTTTAAGACATCTTGGGAGAAGGACTAGTGATTAGGCTACTTTGTATGAGTCTGTTGTGAGGTACAGTCAAAGTCGGCCTCTTTCTGCACCTCTGTTGGTTCTTTCTGCGCTTCTCTTGCTTCTTTCTGCACCTTTCTTCCTCTTTCTGGACTTCTGTTGCCTCTTTCTGCACTTCTCTTGATTCTTTCTGTGCCTTTCTAGTGCCCGTTATAGTTAGAAATTAGCATTTAAAAAACCTTAGAAATTCACTGAAAAAAACACAGGTTTCAGGGACGTTATAGATAGTTGGACATTTCACTCATACAAAACCAGAGAAATTCGTCCGTTATAGTTAGTTAAGTTATCTATAACTCGTGCCCCCGCAATGCACTGCTGATGATGTCACATATTACATCACTCATGACATGGTCAGTGACATCACTGATGACATCACTCTTGACATCTCAAATGACATCACTCATGACATCATCCAGAGACTGTGTGATTTTTGAAAGTTTAATAATGTTATATATAGAGTCGCAAAGGTGTATTGAAGAATGAGTGGGTGTATGAGTGTTTGAATGGATGATTTGGTGGGTGCGTGACTGACTGTATAAGTGAGTGATTAAATGTGTCTTGGAGAATGCATGGGTGAATGACTAATCTGTGTGAATGTCTGTATCAGTCTGTCAGTTGGTGTGTAAGTGACTGCATGGGTTTCTGAGTAGCTACATGAGTGTCTATATGGGTTAATGATTGGCTGTCTGAGTACCTGTATGGGTGCCTGAGTGTCTGTGTGGGTGGGTGGGGGGTGTAACTCCTTGCATGGATGTGTGAGTCGGTGATTCAGTGGGTGTAAGGGTTCATGAGTGCGTCTGCGAGGGGCTGTATGGGTGAGTGAGTGTGCGTATGGCTGTGTTGGTGAGTGACTGGATGTCTCAGTGGTATATGTGTGAGTAACTACATATGTGAAAGGCAGTATATGTGAGTGTTGGATTATATAACTAACTATATGTGAGAGTGAGTGATTGTGAGAGTGGCTGTATGCATGAGTGTGTGCTTGTGTCAGTGATTGTAGAAGAGAATAAGTATGTGTTAGTATCTGTATGAATAAGTGAGGTGGTATTTGTATAACTGTATAAGTGAGTAAAAGGCAGTGTTATTGATTCTTTGGGCGACTGACTAGGTGTGTGAGTAACTCTATGGGTGAGTGACAGTATGTGAGTGTCTGTATGGGTATATGAGTGCATATACCAGAGGCTGTATTGATGAGTGACTGCGTGTATGAGTGACTGTATTGGTGAGTGAGTGGATGTGTGTAGACCTATGAATCAGTGAGTGGGTATGTACTAACTGGTATTGGTGTGTCTATGGTTTCAAAAATGGTAGTCTGCATTTTAGAGTGGGTGTATGAAAGGTTATTTTAGGGTGTGAGGAGGTGCATCAGATATTAACCAGATGATCTCATCAGTGATGTCACTGACCATGTCATGAGTGATGTAACATGTGACGTCATCAGCAGTGCATTGCGGGGGCACGAGTTATAGTTAACTCAACTAACTATAACAGCCGAATTTCTCTGGTTTTGTACGAGATAAATGTCCAACTAATTATAACGTCCCTGAAACCTGTGGTTTTTCAGTGAATATATATATATATATATATATATTCACTGAAAAAACCATAGGTTTCAGGCACGTTATAATTAGAAATTAACATTTAAAAAACCTTTGAAATTCACTGAAAAAACCATAGGTTTTAGGGACAGTTATAGTTAGTTGGACATTTCACTCGTACAAAACACGTGAAATTCCCCCGTTATAGTTAGTTCAGCTAACTATAACTCGCGCCCCCGCAATGCACTGCTGATGACGTCACATATTACATCACTCATGACATGGTCAGTGACATCACTGATGACATCATCCAGTGACTGTGTGTTTCTGTAAAGGTAAATATGTTTAATATATATAGGGAAAGGCGTATTGAAGAATGAGTGGGTGTATAAGTGTCTGAATGGATGATTTAGTAGGTGCGTGACTGACTCTATAAGTGAGTGATTAAACGTATCTTACTGAATGCATGGGTTAGTGACTAAACTGTGTGAATGTCTGTATCCGTCTGTCTGTTGCTGTGTAAGTGGCTGCATGGGTTTGTGAATAGCTACATGAGTGTCTATATGAGTTATTGATTGGTTGTCTGAGTATCTGTATGGGTGCCTGAGTGTTTGTGTGGGTGGGGTGTGTGTGACTCTGTGCATAGATGTGTGAGTGGGTGATTCACTGGGTGCATGGTTTCAAGAGTGCATCTGTGATGGACTGTATGGGTGGGTGAGTGTGTGTATGGGTATGTTAGTGCGTGAATGTATATCTCAGTCGTACATGTGTGAGTAACTACATATGTGAAAGGCAGTATATATGTGTGTTGGAGTATATAAATGGCTATAAGTGAGAGTGTGTGATTGTGAGAGTGGCTGTATGGATGAGTGTGTACTTGTATCAGTGATTGTATAAGAGCGTAAGAATGTGCTAGTATTTGTATGAGTAAGTGAGCTGGTGTGTGTATAACTGTATAGGTGAGTAAATGGCAATGTGATTAATTATTTGCATGACTGACTAGGTGTGTGAGTACCTCTATGGATGAGTGGCGGTGTGTGAGTGTCTATGTAGGTGTATGAGTGCATATGATAGTCCTGTACTGAGTGACCGTAAGTATGAGTGACTGTACAGGTGAGTGAGTGGATGTGTGTGTAGACCTAAGAATAAGTGAGTGTGTATGTAGTTATTGGTGTTGGAGTTTCAATGGTTTTGACAATGGCAGTCTGTAATTTACAGTGGGTGTATCAAAAGTTATATTAGGGTGTGAGAAGATGCATCAAATTATCACATGGATGATGTCATCAGTGATGTCATCAGTGATGTCACTGACCATGTCATGAGTGATGTAATATGTGACGTCATCAGCAGTGCATTGCGGGGGCGCGAGTTATAGTTAGCTGAACTAACTATAACGGGGGAATTTCATGGGTTTTGTACGAGTGAAATGTCCAACTAACTATAACTGTCCCTAAAACCTATGGTTTTTTCAGTGAATTTCAAAGGTTTTTTAAATGCTAATTTCTAACTATAGAGTGCCTGAAACCTATGGTTTTTTCAGTGAATTTCAAAGGTTTTTTAAATGCTAATTTCTAACTATAACGTGCCTGGAACCTATGGTTTTTTAAGTGAATTTCAAAGGTTTTTTAAATGCTAGTTTCTAACTATGCCTAGAGAGGTAGGACATGTGAAGAAAGAAGAAAAAACGCACAGAAAGAATCAAAAGAAATGCAGAAAGAAGCAACAGCAGTCCACAAAGACGAAGAAAAGTGCAGGAAGAAGCAAAAGATGTGCAGAAAGAACCAACAGAGGAGCAGAAAGAGGCCTTGTTCCAAAATCATCCTGTGCCCACAACTTTTTCCGACGTGTACTGTTGGTAACTGACTCTGACTAACCAGAGCCAGTGCTATGCTAAAACACACTTAGAATACAGTGAAAACACCTACATACACTAGGGAACACTATGCGTTGGGGTACCCCTGTGATTAGCATGACCTCCTCTGTAAGTCCCTAGTACATAATAGGGCAGGGGGATTAAAACTACCTCTTAAAACGCGCTACAGGGCGCATTTGCACAGTGGTGAAGGGAGGGGGGCCTGAGGTGACATGTGTGCAAACGTGCCCCGTGGCACGTTTTAAGTTGCGGGATTAAGTCCCCTTGAATTCTGAGTGTACCTGGGGCCCAACTAGCTCCCCAGGTACCTACAGTTAGGACCACAGAGCTGAGTTGCAGAGAGGCGTTCCGAGGCCATGCACCTTTTTTCACCTCTCTGCAATGCAACTCTGTTGTGCTTACTGAAGGTACCTGGTGGGCTAGTTGGACTCCAGGGACCCTCAGGATTGAAGGGGACTTAATCCCCCAACTTAAAACACGCCATGGGGCCTGTTAGCACACATGTCACCTCAAGCCCCGCCCCCTCCCTTCACCACTGTGCAAACGTGCCCCGTGGTGCGTTTTAAGTTGGGGGATTAAGTCCCCTTGAATCATGAGGGTCCCTGGGGTCCAACTAGCCCACCCTGTAACTCCAGTATGCGCCAGGGAGCTGCGTTGCAGAGAGGTGTTCAGAGGCCACGCCCCTTTTTACACCTCTCTGCAACGCAGCTCTGTGGCACTTTCTGGACATACCTGGTGGGCTAGATGGCCCCCAGGGACCCTCAGGATTGAAGGGGATTTAATTCCCCATCTTAAAACGCGCCATGGGGCCTGTTTGCACACATGTCACCTCAAGCCCCGCCCCCTCCCTTCACCACTGTGCAAACGCGCCCCCTGGCGCGATTTAAGTTGGGGGATTAAGTCCCCTTGAATCCTGAGGGTCCCTGGAGTCCAACTAGCCCACCATCTACCTCCAAAAAGCGCCACAGAGCTGCGTTGCAGAGAGGTGTAAAAAGGGGCGTGGCCTCTGTACACCTCTCTGCAACGCAGCCCCCTGGCGCATACTGGAGGTTCCTGGTGGGCTAGTTGGCCCCCAGGAACTCCCAGTATTCAAGGGGAATTCGTTCCCCATCTGCAAACGCGCCAGGGGGCGCGTTTGCAGAGTGCTGCAAGGAGGGGGCGTGGCCTCCGGCGCGATGCCGGTCTTTTTTTTTTTTTTTTTTTAAGAAGGGGGGCTGTGTGGCCCCCCTTCTTTTTCTAATTTATTGGCCCTGGGGACCCCATCCCCCAGGGCCTGCCCCCTAATATTTTGTTTAAAAAAAAAAAAAAATTTGGAAGGGGGCCACGTGGCCCCCCTCCCCAGGCCTTAATCGGCCCCGGGGACCCCATCCCCCGGGGCATGGCCTTCTTTTTTTTTTTTAAATAAAACTTATGGAGGGGGGCTGCGTTGACCCCCTCCTCAGGCCACTTATGGCCCCGGGGACCCCATCCCCCAGGCCCGGCCTTTGTATTTTTTTTTTATAAATTAAATTTTTGGGAGGGGGGCCGCGTGGCCCCCCTCCCGGGCCACTTGTAGCCCCAGGGACCCCATCCCCCGGGGCTGGCCCTCTCCGTTGGGGACCGTGGGGGGGTCCCCAATCCCCCCACGGTCCCGCCGGCTCCCCGTGTCCATCGGGAGCCGGCATTGCTTTTCCACATGGGGAGCTGCTAAGATGCAGCTCCCCGTGTGGAAAAGTAATCGTCTTTGGTTTTTGGAAGAGAGAGCAGGTTTCCTGCTCTCTCTTCCAAAACCAAAGCAGTTTGCTATGACAGGACGGGAGCCGCGAGGCTCCCGTCCTGTCATAGCAAACTACAGTGTCCCGGGGGTGAGCACCCCGGGACACTGCAGGAGCCGGCCCTGGGGGGTGGTGGTCCCCAGGGCCATCACAGGCTCCAGGAGGGGGGCCGCGCGGGCCCCCTCCCAACTTCTTCAAAGCCCCGGGGAGGTGGTGGTCCCCGGGGCTCTGGGGGTCCGTAACGGACCCCTATATTTAAATATTTACTGCCCCGGGGAGGTGACGGTCACTAGGGCATGTGGGGGGGCTGGAGCCCCCACACACAGGTACTTTTATTAAAAACAAAAAGAAGCCCCGGGGGTGGCGTCCCCGGGGCTGCGGGAGGGCCGAGAGCCCTCCCGCACCATTTTTTTTAAAGCCCCGGGAGGTGGCGGTCCCCGGGGCTTGGGGGGGCTTTAGAGGCCCCCCACACATTATTTCATTTACCCCCGCATGCCCCCGGGACTTGGCCCACCCGGGGGCAAAATACCATCGAAGCGCGGGACACCGCGCTTCGTTTTAATTTTTTTTTTTGGCTGGATCTGCGCACCCAGCGCGTTTTTTGCGGTGTTTCTACCCTGCCCCCTTTTTGCGTTTTGCGCAGTTGTTTTACTGATTTCTTGTGCCTCGGTTCTACTGAGGCACAAGATGGCTGCCAACACTTCCTGATTTGGAGTGTTGACAGCCAATTAGCATACAGCTCGTGATCGGGAGGGTACGCGGACCCTACGCGGCCATAGATATATATGTGATTTTACTTTTGATTTTCTCAGGAACTACTGAACGGATTTACACCATTTAAGCAAAAGGCACGACTCTGAACCAAGGGCTACCTTTTTGGCAAATTTGGTGTAATTCCGTTCAGCAGTTCGGGCTGTACCTGCAACTAAAGGTTCCTATGGAAAATTGCATGGGGAAAACACGTTTTGGGACCCCCTTTTTTTCTCGGCCCCCACTTGACGAATCACCCCAAGACTTTCAGGATAGGAGCGGACCGGAGCACCCCAGTAGTTTTGAAAATTTCGCGAAGATTCGTCAACCAGCGCCAACGTTATTTCAAATAGAATGTTGCGGATTTCCTATGGAAAATAGGTCCTAACTATAATATATATATATATATATATATATATATATATTCACTGAAAAAACCATAGGTTTTAGGGACAGTTATAGTTAGTTGGACATTTCACTCGTACAAAACCCGTGAAATTCCCCCGTTATAGTTAGTTCAGCTAACTATAACTCGCGCCCCGCAATGCACTGCTGATGACGTCACATATTACATCACTCATGACATGGTCAGTGACATCACTGATGACATCACTGATGACATCTCAAATGACATCACTGATGACATCATGCAGTGACTGTGTGTCTGTAAAGTTTAAATATTTTAAATATATATAGGAAAAGACGGATTGAAGAATGAGTGGGTGTATAAGGGTCTGTATGGATGATTTAGTAGGTGCGTGACTGACTCTATAAGTGAGTGATTTAACGTATCTTACTGAAAGCATGGGTTAGTGACTAAACTGGGTGAATGTCTGTATCCGTCTGTCTGTTGCTGTGTAAGTGGCTGCATGTGTTTGTGAATAGCTACATGAGTGTCTATATGAGTTATTGAATGGTTGTCTGAGTATCTGTATGGGTGCCTGAGTGTTTGTGTGTGAGGGGTGTGTACGACTCTGTGCATAGATGTGTGAGTGGGTGATTCACTGGGTGGATGGTTTCAAGAGTGCATCTGTGATAGACTGTATGGGTGGGTAAGTGTGTGTAAGAGTGTGTTAGTGAGTGAATGTATGTCCCAGTATTACATGTGTGACTAACTACATATGTGAAAGGCAGTATATATGTGTGTTGGAGTATATAAATAGCTATAAGCGAGAGTGAGTGATTGTGATAGTGGCTGTATGGATGAGTGTGTGCTTGTATCAGTGATTGTATTAGAGCGTAACAATGTGCTAGTATTTGTATGATTAAGTGAGCTGGTGTGTGAATAACTGTATAGGTGAGTAAATGGCAGTGTGTTTAATTATTTGCATGACTGACTAGGTGTGTGAGTACCTCTATGGATGAGTGGCGGTGTTTGAGTGTCTATATAGGAGTAAGAGTGCATATGATAGTCCTGTACTGAGTGACCATAAGTATGAGTGACTGTACGGGTGAGTGAGTGGATGTGTGTGTGTAGACCTAAGAATCAGTGAGTGGGTATGTAGTTATTGGTGTTGGAGTGTCTATGGTTTTGCGAATGGCAGTCTGTAATTTAGAGTGGGTGTATCAAAGGTTATATTAGGGTGTGAGGAGGTGCATCAGATTATCACGTGGATGATGTCATCAGTGATGTCATCAGTGATGTCATTTGAGATGTCATCAGTGATGTCATCAGTGATGTCACTGACCATGTCATGAGTGATGTAATATGTGACGTCATCAGCAGTGCATTGCGGGGCGCGAGTTATAGTTAGCTGAACTAACTATAACGGGGGAATTTCACGGGTTTTGTACGAGTGAAATGTCCAACTAACTATAACTGTCCCTAAAACCTATGGTTTTTTCAGTGAATTTCAAAGGTTTTTTAAATGCTAATTTCTAACTATAACGTGCCTGAAACCTATGGTTTTTTCAGTGAATTTCAAAGGTTTTTAAATGCTAATTTCTAACTATAACGCCCCTAAAACCTATGTTTTTTTCAGTGAATTTCAAAGGTTTTGTAAATGACAATTTTTAAATGTATTAATTGTTATATTTATTTTTTGATACTGATTTACTACATTTTTTAAAACTATTTATTTTTAGATATTTTATTTATTAAATTACATTGTAATTACATTATACATTACATTACAAAATATACTTTCTCAGAATGAATTACTTTAGTTTAAATACTTTGCAAATAGGCAATAGAGTTTTAAGTACAGTAGTTACAGTTGTTGCAATGGGCAACACAATTTCAAACACAATGCAACATTGAGCTCAATGTGAATTTCTAGTTAAATGCAATTAGTTACTTTATGGATTACTTTTCTAACCACAGGACTGGATCCTAGATTCAGTCCTGGGACATCTCCTGAAACAGTTGAGTAAAAGCGTTTTGGTTACAGTAGTGATTTTTAAGGAATATTATTGTATTTTAAAAGTTGACACTTAGAAACTTTTTCACATAGAATCACCAATGTTATCCTATGTGAGGAAATTCACTTAGCAGGTAAGTAGTGTTATCGTTACTTTTTCTTACTCAGTGTTGGATCCTGGATCCAGCACTGGTGCATCTCCTGTAAACAGTTGAAAGAATGCGTTTAAGTCATACAGGCGATTTTTAAGGAATATTTGTAGTTTGTGAAAATCGACACTTTGAAACTTTTCTGCTGAAAACCAGACAATGGATTCCTATGGAAGGAAATATAAGTTACTGGTAAGTACGGTTAGAATTACTTTTCAGGGTCAGTGCTGGGCTAAAAGATGCAGCACTGGGTTCTCTCCTGATAACAGGTGAGTAAATCGGAATTCGTAGTTCGGTTGATTTTAGAGGAATATTATAAAGTTCCAAAACTCCACACAAGAATTTCCAAGTGAAACCAGTCAATGTTAGCCTATGGAAGGAAATTCAAGTTGCTGGTAAGTACGGTTAAAATTAGTTTTCAGGATCAGTACTGGGCTGAAAGATGCAGCACTGAGGTCTCTCCTGATAACAGGTGAGTAAATCGGAATCCGTATTTCGGCTGATTTTAGAGGAATATTATAAAGTTCCAAAACTCCACACTTAGAAACTTTTTCAGCAAAAAGCAGGCAATGATATCCCATGGAAGGAAATTCAAGTTACTGGTAAGTACGGTTAAAATTACTTTTCAGGATCAGTACTGGGCTGAAAGATGCAGCACTGAGGTCTCTCCTGATAACAGGTGAGTAAATCGGAATTCGTATTTCGGCTGATTTTAGAAGAATATTTGTATGTTTCAAAAATCGACACTTAGAAACTTTTTCAGCAAAAAGCAGGCAATGATATCCTATGGAAGGAAATTCAAGTTACTGGTAAGTACGGTTAAAATTACTTTTCAGGATCAGTACTGGGCTGAAAGATGCAGCACTGAGGTCTCTCCTGATAACAGGTGAGTAAATCGGAATTCGTATTTCGGCTGATTTTAGAGGAATATTATAAAGTTCCAAAACTCCACACTTAGAAGAATTTCCAAGTGAAACCAGTCAATGTTAGCCTATGGAAGGAAATTCAAGTTACTGGTAAGTACGGTTAAAATTACTTTTCAGGATCAGTACTGGGCTCAAAGATGCAGCACTGAGGTCTCTCCTGATAACAGGTGAGTAAATCGGAATTCGTAGTTCGGCTGATTTTAGAGGAATATTTGCACAATGGTGAAGGAAGGGGGTGGTGCCTGAGGTGACATGTCTGCAAACACGCACTGTGGCGCATTTTAAGTTGGAGAATTAATTCCTCCTCAATCCCGAGGGTCCCTAGGGGCCAACTGGCCCACCAGATGCCTCCAGTATGCGCCAGAGAGCTGCGTTGCAGAGAGGTGTTCAGAGGCCACGCCCCTTTTTACAACACTCTGCAACGCAGCTCCGTGGCGCTTACTGGTGGTACCTGGTGGGCTAGTTGGCCCCCAGGGACCCTCAGGATTGAAGGGGATTTAATTCCCCATCTTAAAACGCGCCATGGGGCCTGTTTGCACACATGTCACCTGAAGCCCCGCCCCCTCCCTTCACCACTGTGCAAACGCGCCCTGTGGCACGTTTTAAGTTGGGGGATTAAGTCCCCTTGAATCCTGAGGGTCCCTGGGGTCCAACTATCCCACCAGGTACCTCCAGTAAGCGCCACAGAGCTGCGTTGCAAAGAGGTGTAAAAAGGGGCGTGGCCTCTGTACACCTCTCTGCAACGCAGCCCCTGGCGCATACTGGAGGTTCCTGGTGGGCTAGTTGGCCCCAGGGACCCCCAGTATTCAAGGGGAATTGTTCCCCTCTGCAAACGCGCCAGGGGCGCGTTTGCAGAGTGGTAAAGGAAGGGGGCGGGGCCTGCGGCACAATCATTTTTTTTTTTGGGATTTTTTTCCTCAAAGGGGGCTGTGTGGCCCCCTTCCTTTTCCTTTTTTGGGCCCTGGGGACCCCATCTCCCAGGGCCTTACCCCTTTTTTCATTTTTTTTAAAAAAACGGGAAGGGGGCCGCGTGGCCCCCCTCCCATGGCCGATTCTGGCCCCGGGGACCCCATCCCCGGGGCATGGCCACTCTTTTATTATTTTTTTAAGGAGGGGGCTGCGTGGCCCCCTCCTCAGGCCTCCTTTGCCCCGGGGACCCCATCCCCGGGGCAGGCCTTTTTAAATGTATTTATTTTTATTTTTTGGGGGGAGGGGGCCGCGTGGCCCCCTCCCGGGCCACTACTTGCCCCGGGGACCCCATCCCCGGGGCTGGCCCTCTCCGTTGGGGACCGTGGGGGGTCCCCAATCCCCCACCGTCCCGGCATTGCTTTTCCACATGGGGAGCTGCTGACATGCAGCTCCCCATGTGGAAAGCACTCTGCTTTGCTTCATTGAAGCGAGAGCAGGTTTCCTGCTCTCCCTTCAATGAAGCAAAGCAGTTTGCAATGGCAGGACGGGAGCCGCGAGGCTCCCGTCCTGCCATTGCAAACAGCAGTGTCCCGGGGGTAGGCACCCCGGGACACTGCAGGAGCCGGCCCTGGGGGTGGCGGTCCCCAGGGCCACCACAGGCTCCAGGAGAGGGCCGCGCGGCCCCCTCCCATGTCTTTAAAGCCCCGGGGAGGTGGTGATCCTCGGGGCTCGGGGTCCGTTACGGACCCCCGCATTTACATTATTAGTGCCCCGGGGAGGTGGCGGTCCCCGGGGCGTGTGGGGGCTCCCCCACAGGAACTGTTTTTTTGTAAAAAAGAAGCCCCGGGGAGGTGGTGGTCCCGGGGCTGCGGGAGGGCCGAGTGCCCTCCCGCAACATTTTATTAGAAAGCCCCGGGGGTGGCGGTCCCCGGGCTTGGGGGCCTTAGAGGCCCCCCATTAACTATAAACCCACCCTCGCATGCCCCCGGGACGTGGGCCACCCGGGGGCAAAATAACATCGAAGCGTGGGAGACCGCGTTCGATTTTTACGGCGGGATTCGCGCACCCTGAGCGCATCCCGCCGATTTTTTAAAATGCTTTTTCTGCCCAGGGGTCCTTGTGGGACCCCCTGAGCAGACCTAGGGGTCAGGGTGTTTCTACCCTGCCCCCTTTGTGCGTTTTGCGCACTTGTTTCTTCTGGGTTTTTTCTAATCGGCAGGATCCGCGCACCCTGAGCGCATCCTGCCGATTTTAAAAAAATGCTTTTTCTGCCCAGGGGTCCTTGTGGGACCCCCTGAGCAGACCTAGGGGGTCAGGGTGTTTCTACCCTGCCCCCTTTTTGCGCTTTGCGCACTTGTTACCGAGGGACAAAATGGCTGCCAACACTTCCTGATTTGGAGTGTTGACAGCCACTTGACAGCCAATTAGCATGCAGCTCGTGGTCGGGAGGGTACGCGGACCCTACTCGGCCATAGATATATATGTGACTTAACTTTTGATTTTCTCAGGAACTACTGAACGGATTTACACCATTTAACAAAAGGGTTCTTTCTGAACCAAGAACTACCTCTTTGCCAAATTTGGTGTAATTCCGTTCAGCAGTTCGGGCTGTAGCCGTGTCTAAAGTTTCCTATGGGAAAATGAATGGGGAAAACACGTTTTGGGACCCCCCTTTTTCTCGGCCCCCGCTTGACGAATCACCCTGAGACTTTCAGGGTAGGAGCGGACCGGAGCGGGCCATAAAGTTTGAAAATTTCACGAAGATTCGTCAACCGACGCAAGAGTTATTTCAAATAGAATGTCGCGGATTTCCTATGGAAAATAGGTCCTAACTATAACTATCTACTGGCGACCGCCAGTAGATAATATATATATATATATATATATATATATATATATATATATATATATATATATATATATATTCACTGAAAAAACCATAGGTTTTAGGGACAGTTATAGTTACTTGGACATTGCACTCGTACAAAACCCGTGAAATTCCCCGTTATAGTTAGTTCAGCTAACTATAACTCGCGCCCCGCAATGCACTGCTGATGACGTCACATATTACATCACTCATGACATGGTCAGTGACATCACTGATGACATCACTGATGACATCTCAAATGACATCACTGATGACATCATCCAGTGACTGTGTGTTTCTCTAAAGTTTAAATATTTTTAATATATATAGGAAAAGACGTATTGAAGAATGAGTGGGTGTGTAAGTGTCTGTATGGATGATTTAGTAGGTGCGTGACTGACTGTATAAGTGAGTGATTTAACGTATCGTACTGAATGCATGGGTTAGTGACTAAACTGGGTGAATGTCTGTATCCGTCTGTCTGTTGCTGTGTAAGTGGCTGCATGTGTTTGTGAATAGCTACATGAGTGTCTATTTGAGTTATTGAATGCTTGTGTGAGTATCTGTATGGGTGCCTGAGTGCTTGTGTGGGAGGGGTGTGTGTGACTCTGTGCATAGATGTGTGAGTGGGTGATTCACTGGGTGGATGGTTTCAAGAGTGCATCTGTGATAGACTTTATGGGTGGGTAAGTGTGTGTAAGAGTGTGTTAGTGAGTGAATGTATGTCCCAGTGGTACATGTGTGAGTAACTACATATGTGAAAGGCAGTATATATGTGTGTTGGAGTATATAAATAGCTATAAGCGAGAGTGACTGATTGTGATAGTGGCTGTATGGATGAGTGTGTGCTTGTATCAGTGATTGTATAAGAGCGTAAGAATGTGCTAGTATTTGTATGAGTAAGTGGGGTGGTGTGTGTATAACTGTATAGGTGAGTAAATGGTAGTGTGTTTAATTATTTGCATGACTGACTAGGTGTGTGAGTACCTCTATGGATGAGTGGCGGTGAGTGTCTATATAGGAGTATGAGTGCATATGATAGTCCTGTACTGAGTGACCGTAAGTATGAGTGACTGTACGGGTGAGTGAGTGGATGTGTGTGTGTAGACCTAAGAATCAGTGAGTGGGTATGTAGTTATTGGTGTTGGAGTGTCTATGGTTTTGCGAATGGCAGTCTGTAATTTAGAGTGGGTGTATCAAAGGTTATATTAGGGTGTGAGGAGGTGCATCAGATTATCACGTGGATGATGTCATCAGTGATGTCATTTGAGATGTCATCAGTGATGTCATCAGTGATGTCACTGACCATGTCATGAGTGATGTAATATGTGACGTCATCAGCAGTGCATTGCGGGCGCGAGTTATAGTTAGCTGAACTAACTATAACGGGGGAATTTCACGGGTTTTGTACGAGTGCAATGTCCAAGTAACTATAACTGTCCCTAAAACCTATGGTTTTTTCAGTGAATTTCAAAGGTTTTTTAAATGCTAATTTGTAACTATAACGTGTTTGAAACCTATGGTTTTTTCAGTGAATTTCAAAGGTTTTTTAAATGCTAATTTGTAACTATAACGTGTCTGAAACCTATGGTTTTTTCAGTGAATTTCAAAGGTTTTGTAAATGACAATTTTTAAATGTATTAATTGTTATATTAATTTTTTTCATACTGATTTACTACATTTTTAGAAACAATTTTTTTTTTACATATTTTATTTTTTAAATTACATTGTAATTACATTATACATTACATTACAAAAATACTTTCTCTTAATGAATTACTTTAGTTTAAATACTTTGCAGATAGGCAATAGACTTTTAAGTACAGTAGTTACAGTTGTTGCAATGGGCAACACATTTTCAAACACAATGCAACATTCAGCTCAATGTGAATTTCTAGTTAAATGCAATTAGTTACTTTATGGATTACTTTTCTAACCACAGGACTGGATCCTAGATTCAGTCCTCGTACATCTCCTGTAAACAGTTGAGTAAAAGCGTTTTGGTTACAGTCGTGATTTTTAAGGAATATTATTGTATTTTAAAAGTTGACACTTAGAAACTTTTTCTCATAGAATCACCAATGTTATCCTATGGAAGGAAATTCACTTAGCAGGTAAAAACTGTTATCGTTACTTTTTCTTACTCAGTGTTGGATCCTGGATCCAGCACTGGTGCATCTCCTGTAAACAGTTGAAAGAATGCGTTTAAGTCATACAGGCGATTTTTAAGGAATATTTGTAGTTTGTGAAAATCAACACTTTGAAACTTTTTTGCTGAAAACCAGTCAATGTTAGCCTATGAAGGAAATTCAAGTTACCGGTAAGTACGGTTAAAATTACTTTTGAGGATCAGTACTGGGCTGAAACATGCAGCACTGAGGTCTCTCCTGATAACAGGTGAGTAAATCGGAATTCGTATTTCGGCTGATTTTAGAGGAATATTTTAAAGTTCCAAAACTCCACACTTAGAAGAATTTCCAAGTGAAACCAGTCAATGTTAGCCTACGAAGGAAATTCAAGTTACCGGTAAGTACGGTTAAAATTACTTTTCAGGATCAGTACTGGGCTGAAAGATGCAGCACTGAGGTCTCTCCTGATAACAGGTGAGTAAATCGGAATTCGTATTACGGCTGATTTTAGAGGAATATTTTAAAGTTCCAAAACTCCACACTTAGAAGAATTTCCAAGTGAAACCAGTCAATGTTAGCCTATGAAGGAAATTCAAGTTACCGGTAAGTACGGTTAAAATTACTTTTCAGGATCAGTACTGGGCTGAAAGATGCAGCACTGAGGTCTCTCCTGATAACAGGTGAGTAAATCGGAATTCGTATTTCGGCTGATTTTAGAGGAATATTTTAAAGTTCCAAAACTCCACACTTAGAAGAATTTCCAAGTGAAACCAGTCAATGTTAGCCTATGAAGGAAATTCAAGTTACCGGTAAGTACGGTTAAAATTACTTTTCAGGACCAGTACTGGGCTGAAAGATGCAGCACTGAGGTCTCTCCTGATAACAGGTGAGTAAATCGGAATTCGTATTTCGGCTGATTTTAGAGGAATATTTTAAAGTTCCAAAACTCCACACTTAGAAGAATTTCCAAGTGAAACCAGTCAATGTTAGCCTATGGAAGGAAATTCAAGTTACTGGTAAGTACGGTTAAAATTACTTTTCAGGACCAGTACTGGGCTGAAAGATACAGCACTGAGGTCTCTCCTTATAACAGGTGAGTAAATCGGAATTCCTATTTCGGCTGATTTTAGAGGAATATTTGCAGAATGGTGAAGGGAGGGGCGGGGCCTGAGGTGACATCTTTGCAAACGCGCCCCGTGGCGCGTTTTAAGTTGGGGATTAAGTCCCCTTGAATCCTGAGGGTCCCTAGGGGCCAACTAGACCACCAGGAACCTCAATATGCGCCAGGGGCTGCGTTGCAGAGACGTGTAGAGAGGCCACACCCCTTTGTACACCTCTCTGCAACGCAGCTCTGTGGCGCATTCTGGATGTACCTGTTGGGCTAGTTGGCCCCAGGGACCCTCAGGATTGAAGGGATTTAATTCCCATCTTAAAACGCGCCACGGGGCCTGTTTGCACACATGTCACCTGAAGCCCCGCCCCTCCCTTCACCACTGTGCAAACGCGCCCGTGGCGCGTTTTAAGTTGGGGGATTAAGTCCCCTTGAATCCTGAGGGTCCCCGGAGTCCAACTAGCCCACCATATACCTCCAAAAAGCGCCACAGAGCTGCGTTGCAGAGAGGTGTAAAGGGGTGTGGCCTCTCTACAGTCTCTGCAAGGCAGCCCCTGGCGCATACTGGAGGTTCCTGGTGGGCTAGTTGGCCCCAGGGACCCCCAGTATTCAAGGTGAATTTGTTCTCTCTCTGCAAACGCGCCAGGGGCGCGTTTGCAGAGTGGTGAAGTAGGGGCGGGGCCTGCGGGCCCGATCGTTTTTTTTTTTTTTGGTCCTCTGAAGGGGGCTGTGTGGCCCCCTTCCTTTTTTTCTCTTTGGGCCCTGGGGACCCCATACCCCAGGGCCTTACCCTTTTTTTAAATTACCAAAAAAAACGGGGAAGGGGGCCGCGTGGCCCCCTTCCCTGGGCCTGTATTTGCCCCGGGGACCCCATCCCCCGGGCATGGCCTCTATATTTATTTTTTTGAGGGGGCAGCGTGGCCCCCCTCCTCTGGCCATTTTAAGGCCCCGGGACCCCATCTCCCGGGGCCGGCCTTTCCATTTAAAAAAAAAAAAAAATTCTCTTTTTGGGGAGGGGGCCGCGTGGCCCCCTCCCGGGCCACTACTTGCCCTGGGGACCCCATCCCCGGGCTGGCTCCTCTCCGTTGGGGACTGTGGGGGGTCCCCAATCCCCCACAGTCCCGCCTGGCTCCCACGTCCCTTGGGAGCCGGCATTGCTGTTCCACATGGGGAGCAGCTGACATGCTGCTCCCCATGTGGAAAAGCAATCGCTTTGGATATTGGAAGAGAGAGCAGGTTTCCTGCTCTCTTCCAATATCCAAGCAGTTTGCTATGGCAGGACGGGAGCCGCGAGGCTCCCGTCCTGCCATAGCAAACTACAGTGTCCCGGGGTAGGCACCCCGGGACACTGCAGGAGCCGGCCCTGGGGGTGGTGGTCCCCAGGGCCATCAAGGGCTCCAGGAGGGGGCCGCGCGGCCCCCTCCCATTCAGTAACACAGCCCCGGGAGGTGGTGGTCCCCGGGCTCTGGGTCCGTAACGGACCCCCATATTAAAATGTTTAGTGCCCCGGGAGGTGGCGGTCCCGGGCGTGTGGGGGCTGGAGCCCCCCACACAGGATTTATAATGTATTAAAAAGCCCCGGGAGGTGGAGGTCCCCGGGGCTGCGGAGGGCTCAGAGCCCTCCCGCACCATTTTTAAAAAGCCCCGGGGGTGGCGGTCCCCGGGCTTGGAGGCCCTTTGAGGCCCCCACACATTAAATTATCCCCCCACCATGCCCCCGGGACTTGGGCCACCCGGGGCCAATAACATCGAGCGCGGGAGACCGCGCTTCGATGCTTCGGCAGGATTCGCGCACCCTGAGCGCATCCTGCCGATTTTTTAATTTATTTTTTATTTTTGCCCAGGGGTCCTTGTGGGACCCCCTGAGCAAACCTAGGGGTCAGGGTGTTTCTACCCTGCTCCCTTTGTGCGCTTTGCGCACTTGTTTCTGTCCCTCGGTTCTACCGAGGGATAAAATGGCTGCCAACATTTCCTGAATCGGAATGTTGACAGCCAGCTGACAGCCAATTAACATGCAGCTCGTGATCGGGACGGTGCGCGCAGGGTGCGCTGAGGGTACGCGGACCCTACTCGGCCATAGATATCACTAACTTTTTACTTTTCATTTTCTCAGCAACTACTGAACGGATTTACACCATTTAACAAAAGGGTTCTTTCTGAACCAAGAACTACCTCTTTGCCAAATTTGGTGTAATTCCGTTCAGCAGTTCGGGCTGTAGCAGTGTCTAAAGTTTCCTATGGAAAAGTGCATGGGGAAAACGCGTTTTGGGACCCCCTTTTTCTCGGCCCCGCTTGACGAATCCCCCCGAGACTTTCAGGGTAGGAGCGGACCGGAGCGGGCCACAAAGTTTGAAAATTTCGCGAAGATACGTCAACCGGCAAGAGAGTTATTTCAAATAGAATGTCACGGATTTCCTATGGATAATAGGTTGTAACTATAACTATCTACTGGCGACCGCCAGTAGATAATATATATATATCGAATGGAGTTCGCCAACAACATCCAGTCCGCAGGGAAAAGACGAAACCGGACCCTTTACTTGGTGCTAGGTGAAATATTTTATTGTAGATGCCCCGCACCACCGCCACGACGCGTTTCGACCTACCAGAGGTCTTGTTCACTATATATATATAGTGAATTAATGATGGCAAGTGAGATTGATTGTTAGAACATTTCAAATAGATTGCAATGTGTTATCACTTTTTTATTCTTAATGTATATTCGGTTTTAAATTATAGTGACATTTAATCTGAAATAAAACAATACGATGGTGATGAAATGCCTGGACTGGATGGATTTTAAGACAGGCAATCTAAATCCTTATATGTCCTCATGCAAGAGACATATGGCTCCCTGACTTGCCTGCAAATCCAAGCTCCATATCCTATTTCTCTGTTGGAACAAATTATATTGCAAACACATGTTGAAAGAAGAGCCAATTAACCTGTTCTTAAATTCATTTTCAATCCCTAAGTAAGGCATTTGCATGGTCCAAAAAGAGTGCCAGATGACTCCCCTCAGATTTACATCAATGCAAAAGTGAGTAAAGGGTGATTTTAGCAGCGATTGAGTTCTCCATTGAACAAGAGAGCTTGTTACACAAACAGCCCAAGCATCCACCAAGAGCAAGCATGCTGTCCATGGAGATCCTAGCCTTCCTCCTCTACTTTTGCCTCAACTTTTGTTTCGGAGGTTTTACCAATTCCTTCATTGTGGCCGTAAACATCACAGAGCTGGTGCAAGGCAAGAAGCTAAAGAACATTGATCAGATCCTGGTGACGATGGCACTGAATAATATTGCATTTTTGTTTGCCTGTCTGGTGGACACTGCGATGTATTATTTTTGGGAGAACCTCTACTATGCCACAAACAGCTTCAGGTTATTCATGTTGTTTTTCTCCTTGTTCACCACCATTTCATCTTGGCTCTCTGGTTGTCTCTGTGTTTTCTACTGCGTGAAGATCCTCCCTCTTAACTATGCTCTACTTTCTTGGTTAAGAATGAGACTTTCTAGTTTGGTGTACGGGATGCTCTTTGTTTCAACAATGGGCCCCTTGGTCCTCTGTCTGCCTGTATACTGGGAGGCGTCTGCAGCCTTTCCTGAAAATATAACTGCCAATGGGACAGGGGCTAATGGAGTGCAATCAGGTTGGAGTTTTCCATACTCTGTGGCTATAGGCATCCTTGGGTTCTGCCTTCCTTTCCCCTTTGGTGTCCTCTCAATTATACTCATTCTTGTGTTTCTGTACAGACATACACATAACATGAGCCAAAACGCATGCCACGTCAGTGAACCTCAACTGGAGGCTCTGTCCAGAGCTGTCAAGACTATGAGCAGCCTTCTCCTCCTATATGTCTTGTCCTACTTGGTCAACACCTTCTTGATATTCAATGTTTTTTCAAATAAAGTCTCCTGGAATATAGCGTTACACGCTCTGATGGTTTCATACCCCACAGCTCAGTCTACAATTTTGATTCATGGCAACTGGAAGTTGAAGCAAGAAGGACAAAAGATGTTCCATTGTTTCCGCAGTGGCTAGAGAAACAGTTCTACTGCAGTATTTCTTGAGGATCTAGGCTCAGATGAATCAAAAAGGATTTCTCTTTATTCAGTCCTGAGAACCCCTCGAGACCGTGGTCACATTGTATGTCATAAGCGTTTTAGGTGAAATAAAGTGTAATGTGCCTACATTTAAATAATGGGGTCTATTTTGCATCTTTTCTAGTTATGGTGATACATACATACACAGTGGCATCTAACCATACAACACTTTTTTTCCAAGAGCAGCTCTCTCTTCTGGCCAAGTTGGCAATACATGGGTAGTAAAATTAAATTTTTTACACAATGACATAGGTATTAACAAGCAAAACTTTTTTAGATGAAACCATCTCCAGTCTAAGAATGGATCTCAGCATTTGTTTGTGCCTACAGGGTTAGCTCCTCAAGAACCAGGGAACTTCTCAATCCCAAAGCAAAGATTTTCTAAAGAAGTTTTTGCATCTGTAGTTCAACACCTAATTCTGTTTTTTTTTTACTGGTCATTAACTTTAAGACGTTCTTTATGGCATTAATTAACTTCTGAAATTGTATCTCAGTTGGTTTGCTCTACATGCAATAATCAGGGGTGTACATTTAGCAGTGGGTAATTCAGTCTAATAGCCAAGCACAAAAGTAGCTCCATGAGGAATCTTAAGTCACAGCCTAGTACCTGCCTTCAGCTACATGAGACCTGGGAACTGAGACCATGGTCTCAACCTGTCCATGTCAGACGTGGCGGCACAGTCTGGAGATGCTTGCTTGCTTCTCGGCATAAAAAGCGGCAGTCTCAGGAAGATGCAGTAAATACTGGATACAGATGCATCATGCAGTCCTTGGCACAACATAGAGAAACAGTTGAGCAACAAATGCATAATGCAGGCTCACAGCCCTCACACAGTTCTCAGCACTCCATGAACGGTGTCTCTTGTAACAACAGCAGCAGGGAAACGTCTATTGAAAGAGAACTGTGAGTGGCAAGAATTGCAGCCTCCTATTATTGTCTAGCTTGGTGCTTACAACTTCATTACTAAAGCTCTTGCTTAAGAGGACAGGTTCCCCTTGCTTGGTCAGTCCACCTTCTGAGGCCTTCATTGTCAGTAGCACAGAGTTTCTTCCTCAGTCCTTAGGTTATTATCCTTACTATTAGGAAGAAGACAGGATCCTATATCTAGGCCCCACCTTCTTCTACAATGGTGTGCAGATCTCCAAAACTAAAAAAGTGAACACTGGATACTGCAGACGTGGGCATATATTTAGTACTGCACGCAGCCGGTCTCTTTCAACTGAGCAGCAAAATTCAAAGTATACCCCAAAAACGTTAGAGCAACCAATGAGTTTAAAAGATCATTTTCTTTTTTAGCTGTCCCATCCTTATAGCAACTGGTTTCAGGTGAACTGTCTTCCTAATTGTTTTAAAATTTCAAATCAGTCAGTCCTTGCTTCTCAGAACAAATAACAGAGTGAGGTGTGTGTGTGTGTGTGTGTAAGAGGGATGTAGGCTGGCCTTGCATAATGATCATTTCTTTGTGTAGGTGTATTCAATCTAGTGTACAGACTGGACTGTTGGATCTGGTTTTCTCAATCAATAAACAACAAAAGGCATCTCCTTTTAATTCCCTAGATTGAGTATTTGAAACCAGACAGTTGCATTTGGCTGCACAAAACAGTCTAGGCGGAGGGAGTACTTGAGAAGAGCAGCACAGTGGGAAAATGCAGGGAGATAAGAGACATCACTCTCTGACCACTACTAACCCTTTGGAGGAGCTAATACATCTAGGAACGCCATTACTACGAGGGGTAGGCAATAATGATACACTACTTCTTCCCTTCACAGACTCTCATACAAACTTCATAACTACATCGGTAGTCATCCCACTGGAATGCAGACAAAAATGCCTTCATAGCTAGAATCAGCAGTCACACAATATTAGTCATACTATAGCCTGGTTAATGGGACAGTGACCACCCATATCAATAATACCCCTTTGGATGGACATCAAATACCCAATAGAGTCAAGCACTCTTCTCAAGCAACATGCCACAATCAGGTAGAGACAGGGGCGTAACAAACACCCCTGCAATGTAGTTAGTCCAAAACAATTCAGGGGCCGCTCAATCCTTCAAGGGGGCCTCAAGTAGCCCATGACCAATGTATATCTCTTAGATATAGGTAACTATGGGGCCCTTCTTCACATTCTGCAGGAGGGGGCCCATCATTTTGCATTACACCACTGGGTAGAGATCATGCCAAGAAACTTGTCACACAACTAACTCTCTTTCACAAGAAAATATACTGGGTCTGCAAGAACGTACAAATAGAGCAGATTATCACATAGACCCAGCAATTGGAACTTACATTTGTAGGTTAGTTTTAATTTGCCAGAAAATTATCATTAATTCAGGCATGCTTCAGTTAACTTAACCTTACCACACCAGGCTGCATTGACAATCATTCATGAAATGCTTCACAAAAGTGCATATTTATTTTAGGTGTACAAGCATTCCATGTGCATGTGTCTTTCTCTCTTTCAGTAAATCAACAAAAATACAACTTCAGCATGGTCTCTGTGTTAAACAAATTTATAATAATTTATGTTTTATCCAGAGGGAAGGGGATATAATGTGCTTCTATTACAAGTTGAAGGGCACTTCCAGCTCTGCTGGTAGTTGAACAATCTATTGTATTCCTGTGTTTCATAATATATGATTTCATCTCCCTAATTAAATTTGTAGAGCTTTAATCAATAAGATGCTTTAGGAAGTTAGGAGTTTCTACCAGTGTTGCGCCAACTAATAAGTGTATGGGTTGTAATGAAGTAAACATTTTTAATCCAACCCTTCTGTGTAATGTTATGCTATGGATGTGTGTGCCTTCTGTTCCTGAACATTATAAAAGATGTGCTTTTTAGGGAACAGCCACATTTTTGTTCATTTTACTTTTAGCTACAACATAGTGAGCAGTGATCTTATATTTGGCTTTTGGAGAAGACCGTAGGTCAGCTTGCTTGCTGATTCACTTGATTTATTAACTAACCACTTTCACTTTCTGTAATGATACAACAGTTTTGAATTAATCCACAGGGTTATTAACTTTAAAATCTCATCATGTGCAGGTTTTATTAATAGCCTTGGACTAAGTCTATGAGAGACTCAGACAGTCTCATTCCTGCCTAACGATTCTTCAATTTCTGAATTAAAGCTTCCAACACATTGCTGAGACAGACACAAATTTAAGAGTGGACAATTTGACAACCAACTAGAGAGATAGGAGCCATGAGTATTCCCCCCCCACATTGTCTATTTTGACATCTACAGAGCTAATTCAAACAAACCAATTGACAGGTCTCAAAAGAGGATTGTTTTGAGAATTGCCATTACAAGGTGCTATGGATTCACAGCTACGTGTGAATCCTTTGTAATGGAAATCTTTTTGGGGAAAATCAAGGGGAGTACACCTGAATTGCTGGGAGAATTGTATGGGGGGAGGGGGTAGAACTGTACAACAGCCCTTCAAAATTAAAGATACTTTTTTGGGTCTGCCGACAGATACAACTGCCATTTTGTGAGCCCTGGAACCTTTGAGTACATGTGGATCCAATGGGTGCAAGAATAAATGGAGAAAAAGTGAAAAGGTGACTGGGGCACTGTACATTCACCTAGAAAATGATACATGAGCAAGTGAGAATCAGTCTACAATTGGCCTACAATCATAAAATAGAGAACTTGTAATAGTTGGATCCTATTTATGAGGCAAAGTCCCAAGGAACAACAATAGCTGGCATATCTGAGGTAACAGCCTGGTAGACTGCTTTGTGTGATTGAAGATTGTGCAAAGATGGTTCTGGATCTATGGGGCTGGGACAGAGCATGACCGCAGGCCATGTCCTGCATCTAACATTTGTTGCACATTGTTTAGGAGACTCAACCCTGGTGCCTCAGAACCTGTTGCTCCTAGAAACTGTTGTATACAATTGAAGGTCAAGTGTAGTGGGTTCTGGGGCTTTGGGGTTTATTACAAGGCATGTTCTCAGAACTTGCTCCTAGGGCCCACTTGTTTTCCAAATTTACTGTGTAGTGTTGTGTGAGTTAGAAATGAAGGAACCCTTTTGGCTCCTGATGGACTCCGTAAACCTGTGACGTGAGCGTTTGAGTGTAGTGAAGTGAATGCAGGTTTAGAATGTTGAGTTCGTATTTACATGCTGATGAATAGAGACGTGCAAAACTACCCTCCGTGTGTGGCGTAGTTATTGGCGAGCACCTGGGCTGGGGAGGATCCTACAACTTGCAACAAGATAGGGGATAAGTAACCTGAAGATCGACAGTGCTCTCCCAGAGAGTTTGCCATGGTCCAGAAAACTGCTTGTGCGTGCCACGTGTGCCTCAGTCGAAGTGCAGAATCGATGTTGGTGTATTTGAAGTCAAAGCGCAACTCCAGCCAGTGTGAAGCATTTGACGACAACGGAAGCTTCACTGAGAAGTCTACATATCTAAAAACTAGATGAGAAGGCCGCAATTAGAGGTACTGCGATACTACACAACTTAATGCGAAACGTCATACGGAGTGACAATGCTAAGGGCAGATACAGCCAGGTTTTAAAAGCGCAGCATTTAGCAACAGCGAAGAGCAAGTCGAAACAGGGCAGAGATCAACCGGATGTCACACAATACGAAGAGATGCTTAAATGCAAAGCCACTGAAATACAAAGAATGTCTACTTACTGAAACCAATCAAAGAGAGTCATCTTACCAACATGCTGGGTGGAGTGGCCCCAGAAGAAGCGTCAGGGTTGTGCTTAAGGAGCAGTCAATACCTAAGCGGCGCATCTCCAAGACTGCCGGGCGGGGCTTAGAACAACAGTGAAAGATCGTGTTTCAATGAAGACCAAAAAAGAACCCACGTTACCTGTGATTCTTAAAGATGACCCAGATGCTAGCATGTCGTAAGGCCTCAGAGATGGTTTGCATAAACACGATCACCAAGCAGCAACGAAGACAGCCTTACTCTCCACGTCAGTAACTTCAACCAATGGTTACAATGCTGCTGCCTTCCTGAAACCACCATCATCATTCAATACCAACAAAAAGCAAAATATTGGCGACAGATGGACTGCTTGGATAGAGACATTTTAAGATTTCATTGATGCAAATTGAAGAAGTTGATGATAAGAAGATTATCAAATATCTTAAGAATCTTGCTAGTGAAGGTGTAAAAGTAATCATCAAGAAAATGCCACAAATTGATGAAATTACATACAATCAGATTAAAGCTGCTTTGAATCTTAAATTCAATCCCGTACCAAATGTGGATTACAAAAGGTACATTTTCAGTCAATAGCTACAGAACGTTGGTGAAACCATCGATTACATTGTTGAGAGATTGATATGCTCATCAAACACTGTAAATTCATGAATTTAATGATGAGGGAGCAATACGTCTCAGAGTTATCAATGGATGCCTGTCAGATTCATTTTGATGATGTATGCTGAGAGAAACTCTTAGCCTGGAGCGAGTTCTCATAGCTGCCAGGGCTGAAGAGCGTGCTGATTGAAAAGCTGCTGACATGGAGGCAGAGGTGACCAAAGTATTTCAGTCATGAACATGAAAAGTAAATCAAAGCCCAAAGTAGAAAAACACAGAGTGATTTCTCCACGGAAGAAGAAACTATGCTTCAGGTGTGGATTGTCGTTTCCACACAACAGTAAATGTTCCTCCATTGGACAGGTGTGTAACAGCTGTGGGAAGGCAAATCAATTTTTTACGGTTTGCAAAGCAAAGGAAAAAGTAAGTGCATCACGGCTAAAAGACAAAATGGACGCCGAACGTTCCACAAATGACCTTTGACGCAAGCCCACAAGGCCAAGTGACCACACCAGCTTAGGCAAATTGACACTGAATGAAGCTGATCATCATCCAAATCATCTTCAAAAAGTTCCTCAGTATCAAGTAAAAGTGAAGATGATGGCTGTGCAATGCCGATGTTTACTTCAGAGAAACGTGTACATGTAGGACTAGTAGCGTGTGAGGAATAATACAGGTCAAAGAAAAGTCGACATGTAAAAGCACCAGTCAGTCAAACATTGTCCAAAGATTACCCTGAAGATAAGCGGGTATTGAATACCTTTCATCATCAACAGTGGTGTGTCAGTAAACATTATGCCTGAGGAGAAATACAATGAACTATCTCCATTGCCCATATGTGCACCATCGAAAACTAAAGTGTACACATGGGCTGCATTAAAGACATAAAAAAGCCAAGGTTCATTTGTAGCCACGATGAAACATAAGAAAACAAAAGTACAAGCGCCCATTCACGAGCTTCAAAGTACAGCGTCCAGTGCCTGTTTACTATGATATGGGACTGATGTCAGTGACTTATAACATGAATGTGCATAACAAAATAGTAAATCAGTTCCCTTCATTATTTCATGGGTTAGGAAAACTCAAGTCTGTAAAAGTACAGTTACATATAAATGAGGACGTTCTTGATATTGCTCAAAGACACAGGCAGATTGCATTTCATTTGAAGGGAGCAGTTGAAAAAGAACTTAAATCACTACTCAAACATGATATCATTGAGAGTTCAGTTCCACTATTTCAACACCATGGGTTTCTCTGATAGTGGTAGTGCTAAAAAGAGACAGTGAAGGAGCTGTATGCATCTGCGTTGATATGCATCAAGCTGAACAAGGCAATTGAAAGAGAGCAACATCCAGGTCCACACACTGCTGACATGACAACACAGTTAAATGGTACAAAGGTTTTCTCTCGCCTTGAATTAAATAAAAGATATCATCAGTCGCAACTCGAGGAGAATTTCAGGTACATTACAACCTTTTCTACACATATTTGTCCATTTCGGTATAAAAAAAAGACTACGTTTTGGGGTGTCAATCAATCAATCAATCAAGTATTTGTTAAGCGCGACTACTCACCCGTAGGGGTGTCATCTTCTGCAGAGCTTTTCCAAGATGTCATTCGATGTATCGTAAATTCTTTAAATTATTGTGATGACATACTGGTTTTCGGAGCTACACAGAAGGAACATGACAAAGTTTTCATGCAAGTGTGTCGTTTGCTAGCTAATGCAGGTTTAACTTTGAATGCTGATAAATGTGAGTTCCATAAGACAAAATTTTAATTCTTTGGCCATATCTTTTCTGATGGGGGTATGGCACCTGATCCAGTGAAAGTACAAATTCTGTCTACTGATTACCCACAAGACATTTCCATATTATGTTCATTACTTGGCGTGGCCAGTTACTGTTCTAGATATATACAAGACTTTGCCACTGTCTGTGCACCGTTAAGAGACTTCACGAAAAATAATGTTTCATTTCATTGGTCGCAAGAATGGGAGCAACGCTTAAAGTTTTTTTTAAAGCCATAGAGAACGTCACTGAAATGGCATACTTTGATCCAAAGCTTCATACAGAGGTTGTTGTTGATGCTAGCCCAGTGGGGTTAGGTGCTATTCTTGCACAGCACAACAGGCACTCAAATACTCGAAGGCATATTTTAGCATACGCAAGTAAAAGTCTGTCCCAATCTGAACGTGCTTATTGGCAACCTGAAAAAGAAGTTTAGCAGTGGTGTGGGCTTCCGAACATTTCAACGTATTCTTATATAGAAAGCCTTTCACAGTAGTAACGGATCATCAAGCATTGTTGACCATCTTTAGCAATCCAAAGGCAAAGATGTCTCCTCGCATTGAATGTTGGGATCTAAGACTACAAGAGTACAATTACACAATTGTGCACCATCCATAGAAAGATCAAAATCCTGCTGACTATTTTTCAAGAGTGCCATTGCAATGTCAAGGTACCCCTTCTAAGACGGCTGAAGCCTACGTAAATTTCATTGTGAAACGAAGAACACCATCTGCCATTTCATTGGAACAAATTGTCACTGCCATGAGTCAAGATAGTGACATGTTGAAACTGAAAGACATTATTACTCATCAGTCATGGTACCAGCACTGTCGACCTCAAATTAATGACAGTGAATACCTGCAGTTTTAAAATGTCAAAGATGAACTGTACATTACTCGAGAGGGCATTATCCTGAGAGGGTCTAGAATTGTTATTCCGGAGAGTCTGCAACAACAGATAATTGAAGTAGCCCATGAGGGAAATTGTGAAATCGTTGCCACAAAGTGAGCTCTTTCGAGATCGAGGTCTGGTTTCCTCATCTTGATGAAACTGATGAAAGCGAGTTAAAGGCCTGTCATTTATGCAACTGGCTCTCATCCAAAGTCACTCAACACGTTTAAACAAGTCAGAATTGCCAAACCATGCCTGGGAGAGAATTGCTGTTGATTTCTTTGGTCCACTTAAGAATGAACATCACTTAATGGCATTGTTGATGAATACTCGTGTTTTCCATCAATAGAATATCTTTCATCTATCACTCATGAAAAAGTTGTTGAAAGATTAGATGGCATCTTTGCGACATGGGGTGTCCCTGTGATCTTGAAATCTGACAATTGTCCAGCTTTCAATAGTCGAGAGTTCAGAGACTTTCTCAAGCATCTCAATGTGAAGCATCAAAAAAGCACATCTCTTTGGCCCCAGACCAACGGCCATGTCAAACGCTTCATGAGTACTCAAAAGAAAGTTATTCAGCGTGCCACATTAGAGAAGCTTGACCTCAAAGTCATTTTGAATACGACTCTTCGGGCTTACCATTCGACCCCTTACTCAACTACAGGGGAAAGCCCTGCGACCTTGGTGTTCGGGAGAGCCATGATGACCAAGTTACCTCAATGGACCAACAGTAGCTCAAAGACTGAGGATGATATTTGTACAAAAGATTCTGGTCGTAAACGGAAAAATAAAAGCCTATGCTGACAAGCGGCGCCATGTGAAAGATATCATCTACAAGAGAGGAGATTAAGTACTTGTTCTGCAGTCTAGAAAATGGAAATCTGATGCTCCCTTCAATACTGAGCCCTTTGATGTTGTGACCACCCAAGGACACATGGTGACTGCCCACCGTCTGGGAAGCCCTTTACGCGAGATTCTTCACACTTCAGATATGCGGCTCATCACTCGCCAAACATCGATGTTAACGTAGAGAATGGGTTCAAATGGACAGTTGAGGATCCTGTGATAGATATATATATATATATTCACTGAAAAAACCATAGGTTTTAGGGAAAGTTATAGTTAGTTGGACATTGCACTCGTACAAAACCCGTGAAATTCCCCCTTTATAGTTAGTTCAGCTAACTATAACTCGCGCCCCGCAATGCACTGCTGATGACGTCACATATTACATCACTCATGACATGGTCAGTGACATCACTGATGACATCACTGACATCATCCAGTGACTGTGTGTTTCTGTAAAGTTTAAATATGTTTAATATATATAGGGAAAGGCGTATTGAAGAATGAGTGGGTGTATAAGCGTCTGAATGGATGATTTAGAAGGTGCGTGACTGAGTCTATAAGTGAGTGATTAAACGTATCTTACTGGATGCATGGGTGAGTGACTAAACTGTGTGAATGTCTGTATCCATCTGTCTGTTGTTGTGTAAGCAGCTGCATGGGTTTCTGACTAGCTAAATGAGTGTCTATATGGGTTATGGATTGGTTATGTGAGTATCTATATGGGTGCCTCAGTGTTTGTGTGGGTGGGGTGTGTGTGACTCTGTGCATAGATGTGTGAGTGGGTGATTCACTGGGTGCATGGTTTCAAGAGTGCGTCTGTGATGGACTGTATGGGTGGGTGAGTGTGTGTATGGGTGTGTTAGTGATTGAATGTATATCTCAGTGGTACATGTGTGAGTAACTACATATGTGAAAGGCAGTATATATGTGTGTTGGAGTATATAAATGGCTATAAGTGAGAGTGTGTGATTGTGAGAGTGGCTATATGGATGAGTGTGTGCTTGCATCAGTGATTGCATAGGAGCGTAAGAATGTGCTAGTATTTTTATGAATAAGTGAGCTGGTGTGTATAACTGTATAGGTGAGTAAATTGGAGTGTGATTAATTATTTGCATGACTGACTAGGTGTGTGAGTACCTCTATGGATGAGTTGCGTTGTGTGAGTGTTTATATAGGTGTATGAGTGCATATGATAGTCCTGTACTGAGTGACTGTAAGTATGAGTGACTGTACGGGTGAGTGAGTAGATGTGTGTGTATAGACCTAAGAATCAGTGAGTGGGTATGTACTTATTGGTATTGGAGTGTGTATGGTTTTGAGAATGGCAGTCTGTAATTTAGAGTGGGTGTATCAAAAGTTATATTAGGGTGTGAGAAGATGCATTAAATTCTCACATGGATGATGTCATCAGTGATGTCATCAGTGATGTCATTTGAGATGTCATCAGTGATGTCACTGACCATGTCATGAGGGATGTAATATGTGACGTCATCAGCAGTGATTTGCGGGGGCGCGAGTTATAGTTAGCTGAACTAACTATAAAGGGGGAATTTCACGGGTTTTGTACGAGTGAAATGTCCAACTAACTATAACTTTCCCTAAAACCTATGGTTTTTTCAGTGAATTTCAAAGGTTTTTTTAAATGCTAAACCCTAACTATAACAGGCCTGAAACCTATGGTTTTTTCAGTGAATTTCAAAGGTTTTTAAAATGCTAATTCCTAACTATAACAAGCCTGAAACCTATGGTTTTTTCAGTGAATTTCAAAGATTTTTTAAATGCTAATTCCTAACTATAACATGTCTGAAACCTATGGTTTTTTTCAGTGAATTTCAAAGGTTTTGTAAATGACAATTTTTAAATGTATTAATTGTTATATTTTTTTTTTTTGATACTGATTTACTACATTTTTTTAAACTATTTATTTTTAGATATTTTATTTTTTTAATTACATTGTAATTACATTATACATTACATTACAAAATATACTTTCTCAGAATGAATTACTTTAGTTTAAATACTTTGCAAATAGGCAATAGACTTTTAAGTACAGTAGTTACAGTTGTTGCAATGGGCAACACAATTTCAAACACAATGCAACATTGAGCTCAATGTGAATTTCTAGCTAAAAGCAATTAGTTACTTTATGGATTACTTTTCTAACCACAGGACTGGATCCTAGATTCAGTCCTGGGACATCTCCTGTAAACAGTTGAGTAAAAGCGTTTTGGTTACAGTAGTGATTTTTAAGGAATATTATTGTATTTTAAAAGTTGACACTTAGAAACTTTTTCACATAGAATCACCAATGTTAACCTATGGGAGGAAATTCACTTAGCAGGTAAGTAGTGTTATCGTTACTTTTTCTTACTCAGTGGTGGATCCTGGATCCAGCACTGGTGCATCTCCTGTAAACAGTTGAAAGAATGCGTTTAAGTCACACAGGCGATTTTTAAGGAATATTTGTAGTTTGTGAAAATCAACACTTTGAAACTTTTCTGCTGAAAACCAGACAATGGATTCCTATGGAAGGAAATATAAGTTACTGGTAAGTACGGTTAAAATTACTTTTCAGGATCAGTACTGAGCTGAAAGATGCAGCACTGAGGTCTCTCCTGATAACAGGTGAGTAAATCGGAATTCGTATTTTGGCTGATTTTAGAGGAATATTTGTATGTTTCAAAAATCGACAGAAACTTTTTCAGCAAAAAGCAGGCAATGATATCCTATGGAAGGAAATTCAAGTTACTGGTAAGTACGGTTAAAATTACTTTTCAGGATCAGTACTGGGCTGAAAGATGCAGCACTGAGGTCTCTCCTGATAACAGGTGAGTAAATCGGAATTTGTATTTCGGCTGATTTTAGAGGAATATTATAAAGTTCCAAAACTCCACACTTAGAAGAATTTCCAAGTGAAACCAGTCAATGATATCCTATGGAAGGAAATTCAAGTTACTGGTAAGTACGGTTAAAATTACTTTTCAGGATCAGTACTGGGCTGAAAGATGCAGCACTGAGGTCTCTCCTGATAACAGGTGAGTAAATTGGAATTCGTATTTCGGCTGATTTTAGAGGAATATTTGTATGTTTCAAAAATCGACACTTAGAAACTTTTTCAGCAAAAAGCAGGCAATGATATCCTATGGGAGGAAATTCAAGTTACTGGTAAGTACGGTTAAAATTACTTTTCAGGATCAGTACTGGGCTCAAAGATGCAGCACTGAGGTCTCTCCTGATAACAGGTGAGTAAATCGGAATTCGTAGTTCGGCTGATTTTAGAGGAATATTTGCACAATGGTGAAGGAAGGGGGTGGGGCCTGAGGTGACATGTCTGCAAACACGCCCTGTGGCGCGTTTTAAGTTGGACAATTAATTCCTCCTCAATCCCGAGGGTCCCAAGGGGCCAACTAGCCCACCAGGTACCTCCAGTATGCGCCAGGGGCTGCGTTGCAGAGAGGTGTTCAGAGGCCACGCCCCTTTTACAACACTCTGCAACGCAGCTCCATGGCGCTTACTGGAGGTACCTGGTGGCTAGTTGGCCCCTAGGGACCCTCAGGATTTAAAAGGAATTTATTCCCCATCTTAAAACGCGCCACAGGGCCTGTTTGCACACATGTCACCTGAAGCCCCGCCCTCCCTTCACCACTGTGCAAACGCCCCGTGGCGCGTTTTAAGTTGGGGGATTAAGTCCCCTTGAATCCTGAGGGTCCCTGGAGTCCAACTAGCCCACCATGTACTTCTAAAAGCGCCACAGAGCTGCGTTGCAGAGAGGTGTAAAAGGGGCGTGGCCTCTGTACACCTCTCTGCAACGCAGCCCTCTGGCGCATACTGGAGGTTCCTGGTGGGCTAGTTGGCCCTCAGGGACCCCCAGTATTCAAAGGTAATTACTTCCCCTTCTTAAAACGCGCCAGGGGGCGCGTTTGCAGAGTACTGCAGGGAGGGGGCGGGGCTCCCGGCACGATGCCGGTCGTTTTTTTGTTTGTTTTTTTTTTAATGGGAGGGGGTCTGCGTGGCCCCCCTTCCCTTGGCCACTTTTGGCCCCGGGGTCCCCATCCCCCGGGGCCTGAGCAATTTATTTTTAATTTTAAATTAAAAAAAAAAAACGGGAAGGGGGCCGCGTGGCCCCCCTTCCCTGGGCCTGTATTGGCCCCAAGGACCCCATCCCCCGGGGCATGCCCTCGATTTTTTTTTTTTTAATTTGGAGGGGGGCTGCGTGGCCCCCCTCCTCAGGCCATTTAAGGCCCCGGGGACCCCATCCCACGGGGCCGGCCTTGCCCCTTTTTTTTATTTTTTTATTTGGGGAGGGGGCCTGGCCTCTGGTTGGGGACTGTGGGGGGTCCCCAATCCCCCCACAGTCCCAGCCGGCTCCCGCGTCCTACGGGAGCCGGCATTGCTTTCCACATGGGGAGCAGCTAACATGCTGCTCCCCATGTGGAAAGCAATTGGTTTGCATTTTGAAGAGAGAGCAGGTTTCCTGCTCTCTCTTTCAAAATGCAAACCAAGACTTTGCTATGACAGGACGGGAGCCGCGAGGCTCCCGTCCTGTCATAGCAAACTACAGTGTCCCGGGGTAGGCACCCCGGGACACTGCAGGAGCCGGCCCTGGGGGTGGCGGTCCCCAGGGCCATCAAGGGCTCCAGGGGGGGGCCCCGCGGCCCCCTCCCAACCATTTCACAGCCCCGGGAGGTGGTGGTCCCAGGGGCTTTGGGGGTCCGTGTTCAAATCTTTAGTGCCCCGGGAGGTGGCGGTCCCCGGGGCGTGTGGGGGGGCTGGAGCCCCCACACAGGTTAACATTTTTTTAAAAAGAAGCCCCGGGGGTGGGTGTCCCGGGGCTGCGGGAGGGCAAAGAGCCCTCCCGCACCATTATTTTCTAAAGCCCCGGGGGTGGCGGTCCCTGGGGCTTGGGGGCCTTAGAGGCCCCCACATTAAATCTAAACCCCCCACCATGCCCCCGGGACTTGGCCCACCCGGGGCAACTAGCATCGAAGCGCGGAGACCGCGCTCGATTATGCTTTTCGGCGGGATTCGCGCACCCTAAGCGCATCCCGCCGATTTTTTTTTAAAAAAATGCTTTTTTCTGCCCAGGGGGTCCTTGTGGGACCCCCTGAGCAGACCTAGGGGATCAGGGTATTTCTACCCTGCCCCCTTTTGCGCTTTGCGCACTTGTTTCTGTCCCTCGGTTCTACCGAGGGACAAAATGGCTGCCAACACTTCCTGATTTGGAGTGTTGACAGCCAATTAGCATGCAGCTCGTGATCGGGAGGGTGCGCGAATCCAACGCGGCCATAGATATATATGTGATTTTCCTTTTGATTTTCACAGGAACTACTGAACGGATTTACACCATTTAACAAAAGGGTTCTTTCTGAACCAAAAACTACCTCTTTGCCAAATTTGGTGTAATTCCGTTCAGCAGTTCAGGCTGTAGCCGTGGCTAAAGTTTCCTATGGGAAAATGAATGGGGAAAACATGTTTTGGGACCCCCCTTTTTCTCGGCCCCGCTGACGAATCACCCGAAACTTTCAGGGTAGGAGCGGACCGGAGCGGGCCATAAAGTTTGAAAATTTCGCGAAGATTCGTCAACCAACGCAAGAGTTATTTCAAATAGAATGTCGCGGATTTCCTATGGAAAATAGGTCCTAACTATAACTATCTACTGGCGACCGCCAGTAGATAATATATATATGAAAGAAGCTTCCACTTCCCAAAGATTCGCAGGGAAAAGAACGGCACTCAACAGGGTTTGAAGTTAGCTGGGAGTAGTTTATTCCACCAGTATCGATAAAAGTGTCTACGCGTTTCGGTACAGAGCCTTTGTCACGAACAAAGGACGCCACACTCTGGAATCCGATATTCAAGTGTAATTACACTTGTAACGCTTCACGAACGAGTTTCAGCCTCGCAGGGCCTTTGTCAAGGTTAGTGAGTGCCTTTTCTATTGCACTACTAATACATACGCCATTGGCCTTTTATGTGGCATTGTGGGTAATGTAGTGCAACTTCTCTTTACAACTTTATTTACAAATATTTACACAAAAAATATATAGAGATATTGACTGTTGTTAATTACAAGTTTGGCAATGTGCTAGTGCAACCAGGATCATGAGCAGTATAGTACTATGCTTAATTGTCCCATTTTATGAATCAATTGTTATGGGTTTATTGTCACATGCCCGTCTCCTTCCCTGTACACCTTGAAATGCCAGTCAGCAATTCCCAGTCATGGTTTGATAGAATAGTGCATCATGTTTTTATGTCTGTTTATTGCACCCACTGTTGCCAAATATATATTGTAAAAGAAGAAATGACCACTCGTTTGACTATGTATTTGGTGAATTCAAGATTGTTAATGGTTTGCACATGTATTTCCACGTGTATTGTAATGTTGACAACGTGTTCCCTTATGCATATTCATGAACCTCTCACGCGTTCAGGAGACAGTTGAGCTCATGTTTAATCAATGAACACCACACGCGGTAACTGCCGAAGATGCGTGTATGCAAATATCCCTAACGCGTGAATGGGAGCCTATTTAAACCGCTCCCATTCATCTTTCTGCTCTTGGCCTCGTTGCTGTTCAAGCACTTACCTGGTTCCAGTTCTCCGGCTCGGCGTCCCCAGATCGACAGCTCCGCATCGGTCTTCTGATTTCCTGCTTCCAGATGGATGTCCTCTCTCCGGCTTCCCGGTACCGTATAACCTGAAATAAAAGAGCAAATAGAAAAGCGCGCATAAGATATTATTTGAAAACTTCAGTTCTACGGTGAGTTTGTTTCACTAAAACTATTCGAGACATTGCTCTGCTGATCGCTTTTATTTTCAAAAGACTTAACCTCATGAACTTGAGAGAGGAATGCACATTTGACTACTGTGGTACTAATTACCATATTTGCAAGAAAAGATTGACACTACAAAACACAGACTGAAACCTTTGGTTGTGCTTTTAAAAAGTGGACAACAAATTGCACAAAGTTAATAACATCAAGGATTACAGCACCTTATGTAATTATTTCTATTTAATGTTATTGTCTTTTCTTTTACTCATTTAATTTATTATTCGGTCAAGCATTTAGACAAGTCTCAAAAATCGTGACTTCTGATCCAAAGAGGTGTACAAAAGGATTCAGGTGCCCAACCATTATATTGTACAAATGGAGATACTAAAATTGTTGATTTAATGTGAACATTTATACAGTGGTATTTATATTGGCATTGTTTATTACAGATTGTTCAACCAATATTAGAGTTGTTATGCTATACGTAACCCAGGCCCAACAGAATAACTAGATAGGTAAGGATAAC
Organism: Calotriton arnoldi; assembly: GCA_963921515.1. NCBI lineage: Eukaryota > Metazoa > Chordata > Amphibia > Caudata > Salamandridae > Calotriton > Calotriton arnoldi. The sequence continues at coordinate 30,128 of CAWUFW010021830.1, read as the reverse complement.
CAAAGGGACAAGTTCAAGATTGGTTTGATAAAAGCTTTGATTGTGCTTAGACACTAATTACGCAGGTTTACACATTATTTTGTTTTCCTTGTACTTAATAGATAGGAGTCTAGTAGAAGATTCAAGACACCCAAGATTATCCGGTCACAATATTATTCCAGTATCCGGTATTCCACCCATCATCAGAAATCCTGTTTCCCTCAAAAAGAAGACAGCTGGAATCTTCTTGTCTCTGTTGCTCTCTCTTCTCACCCAAACCCCTTTCCCCCTGGAGACTTTCAGACTGATTTCTAGTCTCGTACCAGGGAGTCACGCTGTTAGTTTTTAGGGGGTATTGGGAATTGTCATCCCTGGTCGGTCTTCGTTGTCAAGGTGAATCTGGAACGCAGGTGAGTGCCTTTGTGACATCAATAAGCTATTGTCATATTTTTCGACAGTTTTTTGTATTTAGTATACATTTTTAATTCTCATTTCTAGTCACTGTACCATGGCCCATTTATTTGTATGGCATTGTTTCTTTGCAGTGATTTTTGCCTTGGCAGTTTTGGTATAGTACCCGGGTTTCCCATATTTAGAAAGGGTTTTCTGCTCTCATCATTCAGTTGGTTCTCATACTCGTATTCTTTCATTGTCCGTGGTATTTTTATCGACGGAAAGGCAAATATTGCACATTATTGTGTTCCTGTACCATTGTTTGTATAAATTATTTTCCATTCAATCTAGACGTACATATAATTCTTCATCATTATTAATTCCTGACGGCACCTTGGTTCTTAATCTTATTATGTAGCGCAATTCCAATTGTCCAAGTTTCTTTATTCTGTCCCCGCCGTGTTCTGATGTTGTCACTGCATGGATGCCAAAAAAGTTCATTGCTTTCCAGTTGCTATTTTGGCATTGTGTCATATGCTTGGCAGTGCATATGTCATATCCTTGTTTTTCACGGCCCTTATGTGTTCCAGGATTTTTTTTTCAACATGCAAATGGTACTCTCTACATATTGTAATCCACAATTACATTTGATGACATATATCACAAATTTGGTTGTACAGGTGATTTTTGGTTAATTTCTAACATTTTTATCTCTTGATCTTGTATATTACTCCGATTGATCCCAATTTTGCAAGCTTTTCACGTATTGCATTTTTTGAAGCCTCTTTGTTGTTCCCAGAGCCAATTTGATTTTGGATTTTCTTGGAAGTGGCTTTTCACTAGTAGATCTTTTAATGATTTTGTTTTCCTATATGTTACTAGTGGCCTGGACCCTAGTAGTGAACCAACATCTGGATAATTCACAATCAGATGCCAATATTTTTATATTTTATTCACAATTTGACCACTCTCTTTACTATAAGTCATGATGAATCTTGGAGTCTCCTGATTTTCCTTTCCTGGTAGCTCCATTTCCCTTTTGGTCATTAAGGTTTCTTTTCGAGATTTCTTACGAATTTAATCCTTACTTTTCTTAAGTGTTATGTCTTTATAGCCTCTCATTCTCAATCTTGAGGCTGTTTTGACAATTTTTATATATATATATATATATATCATGTGAGTTGCTGCGTGACTGTATGTATCCTTGTGCGTATGGGTGTGTGAGTGGCTGTATGGGTGTATACGTGGGTGTGCGAGTAGCTGTGTGGGTGAGTGAGATGCTGTGTGAGTGGCTGTATTGGTGAGTGAAGAAAAGAAGGCTCTGCGTTCATGGTTAATCCCACTTTTTCTTGGTGTCAGTGTGTTTTTGACCTAGTCTGACTGGGATGCTGCAAATCAGGACCCCAGTCACTGTGCTTTCTCCCTAAATTGACATTGTAAGTACTTTTGTACCTCCACAATTGACTACTGGTGTACCCTTGTAATTCCCTAGTATATGATACTAAGGTACCCAGGGCATAGGTACACCAGGGGTCTCCCATGGGCTGCAGCATGTATTATGCCACCCATGGGAGTCCACTTAAACTGTTACTACAGGCCTGCCATTGCAGCCTGTGTGAGTTGGTGCTTTCACCCCTCACAACAGATATAAGTTTCCTTATATCTGAAGTCACTGTACTTTAAACCTATAAGTCACCCCTATGGCAGGCTCTTCAGTCCTGAAGGCAGGGTGCTTGGTTATAAGTGTGAGGGTGTTCCTGCATGAGCAGGACACCCCTACAAACCCCAGAGTCAATTCTCCAGGTTTTGTAAGTGCAGTCAGCCATTTGAATACACAATGGACATCAGACATTATGAGATGTCTAACTGTATAGTGGGTGCATCGAACCCGGTCATGTTTGGTATCAAACATGTTGGGATCATACTTCCAACACCGGAATCAGTGTTGGTGTATGATTCCAACATGTTTGATGTACTGGGTAGCTCCCTAGGGTACCCCCTGTACTCCCGGTAACAGCCTTTCCGGGTCTGCAAGCAAGCTAATGCTGCTTCCGACCACAGACACGATTTTGCCCTCCTGCTGCAGAGCCACGCTCGAGCAGGGGAAGGTAGAACAATAGGTTTCCTGTCACAGGGAGGTGTGACCACCTACCAGACAGGACTTAGTGTGTTGGGCTGGGTTGGGGGCGCTGGCCAACGCCACCTGACTGCTTTGAAGGGCACATTTGGTGCCTTCCTTGCATTCTCCAGTTTGAGCCAGTTCAGGTGCGAAACTGGACAAAGGACACAGGAGTATCCTCTGGGAGGGACCACTGAGCTGTTCCAAACCTTTCCTGAGTGTACATAAGGGCTTACCTGTGGGTGGGTCCTCAGATTTGTCGTGGGACAAGACTCAACCCTGAAACTACGTCGCTCTTTGACCATCTGGACACTTCGACTGGAACCGAGACTGCACCAAGGCAGACTCCTGCTGCTCCTGGTCTCGCTGTTCCTCAAGACTTCTCTGTCGTCTGTGTCTGTGCTCTTTCCAGGTTCTTCAGCAGACCTGTGGGCATCAAGGACACCTGAAGAAATCTCCCTTGGAGTGAAGGAGTCACTCCCCTGCATCTGCTGACCGGTCTGCTGCTCCTGTCAACCTACAAACTTCCAGAGGCTCAGCAACACAGGTAGTGGTTCTGCAACTCCTTCGAGGCCTGACCTGTCCTCTCTGCAATTTTGAGGCCAAGATCCCGGGTCGGAACCAGTGGGCTACCTGTTTGCTCAGGCCTGCTCTGACTCTCCTGCTGTTGGTGAGTCTCTTGGACCTTGCTGGTCCCAACGTTGCTCCTTTTTCGTCTTCCACACCAGTTGCGTCTACCAAGGCTTGTTGGTGCTCCCGCAGGACACCGACCACCTAGTCACCAAGATACGATGTCGGACAGCTCTTGCACAGCTCCTGGTCTTCCTCAGCGTGGCCCCCCTCTCAGGCCAATTTTGGACACGGGGACCCCATCCCCTGGGGCCTGGCCACAATACTGGGTGCCCTGGTCCCACCCAGGGCAGCCAGTTTGGGGACCATGGGGGGAGCCTGAAGGCCCCTGCAGTCCCTGCCGACTCCCCGCATCCTGTGTGCGGGAGACAGCATTGCTTTTTAGCAGAGGGAGCTGGTAAACATGCAGCTCCCTCTGTCCAAAAGCAATTCTGCTCCGCTTCTAGTAAGCGAGAGCATATTTAATGCTCTCGCTTGCTAGAAGCGGAGCAGAGTTTGCTATGGCTTGGCGGGAGAAGCCATAGCAAACAGCTACCCCTGAGGATGGGCACCTCGGGAGGTAGCAGGAGCGGGCCCTGGGGGTTGGCGGTTCCCAGGGCCATGTATGGCTCCAGAAGGGGGGCCACATGGACCCCTCCTTCTTAATTTTGCCCCGGATGAGGTGGTGGTCCCCGGGTCTGGAGCCCCCCACACTCAATGTAAAAAAAGTCCTGGGAAGATGGTGGTCACAGGGGCTGCAAGCGGGGTCTGCGGGCTCTCCAGCATTTTCCAAATTAAAGCCCCAGGGAGGTGATGGCCCTCTGGGCTGTGGGGGGGGGGTCCAAGAGGCCCCCTGCATTGTTTTAGCATAAATCCCCGGGGAGGTGGTGGTCCCCGGGTCTTTGGGGGTCCAAGAGGCCCCCCATTAAAAAATAAATAAGCCCTGGGGAGGTGGTGGTCCCCGGGGCAGCAGGGGAGGCCATATGGTCATTAGTGTTTAAAGAAGCCCCGGGAGGTGATGGTCCCCCCCTCCTGTTTTTCTATAATGCCCGGGACCTGGCCCACCCGGGGGCCAATAATTAACAAAGTGCACGAGCCTTTGTTTTTTAAAAAATTGTTGGCGGGATTTGCAGATCCAACGTAACTCCCGCTGGATTTAAAAAAAAAAAAATGCTTTTTTGGCCCTAGGGGGTAACATGGGAAAAATGCTTTTTGGGACCCCCCTTTTTCTCGGCCCCTGATTGACGAATGACCCCAAAACTTTCAACACAGGAGCTGCCCCAAAAAGAAGACTTTTTTGAAAATTTCGTGACAATTCGTCAAGCAGCGCCAAAGTTATTGGCAAAACAAAAAAGCTTTTCCTATGGAAACTTTGGTCCTAACTAGAACTACCTACTGGCTATCTATATAAAGAAAAAGTTTGCAACTTTTTGTTTAACAAATGGGGAGATGTAGTGTCATGTGAGTTAGAAATGATGGAACACTTTTGGCTCCTGATGGACTCTGTAGACGTGTGACGTGAGTGTTCGATTGTAGTGAAGTGAATGCAGGTTTAGAATGTTGAGTTCGCCTTTACATGCTGATGAATAAAGATGTGTAAAACTACCTTCTGTGTGTAGCGTAGTCATTGGGGAGTACCCGGGCTGGGGAGGACGCTACACACTGCACATAACAAATACAATAGATATGTACAAATAGAAGGAAGATAATTAAAGAGCTGAAAAAAGTAAGAAGGTAGTGTAGATTCTATTAAAAATGTCAAAAACAAAATAGAAGTAGAGTTTGAGTTTAACAAGTAAAGCAGTATGTAAAAACCTTGACAGTCCATATGATTCAAAAACATCCTACACAGGAAGAGACCTTTGAATAATTTGGGCACAAAAGTTATTAAAATAGGTTAACAGAATCACACAATACAGCACTGGACAAGCCGATGCATACTTCCAATGCAGAATTTTTTTCAATGATGAAAATTATTTATAGGAGGATGATTTCTTCTCTAAAAGTGTAGCAAGAACAAATCCATTTATTGGACATAATTTTGCAGAAAAGAATTAAAGGCCCAAATTTATCAAACTTTCACGCAGCGCAATGCAGCAAGCCACCTTGCTGCGTGAAAGGAAAAGGGCAGGAATGCACAGTATTTAACATTATACAGTGCATTCCTGTCATTTCCTTGATCTGATGCACAATGTGTTGCCTTGCTCAAACACAGGTACCTTTGCATCATCGTGCAAGAATGCTTGCATTGTAGGCAGGATTGTTTTTGTGCAGGAAGGTTCCTTCCTGCACAAAAACAAACCTCAGAGGCATTTTCCTCTTTCTATGTGTGCTGCAGAATGCAGCACACCTAGAAAGAGGAAAAACGAGGTGAAATAAAGATATTTCTCCTCTGTACACCTCACCTGGGAAGGCATAGCATTGTGCCACTTTCCCAGGTCTATCTCTCATGGTAAATCTGGGAATGCGCCAGAATCCATGGGTGGATGAGTGGCAACACACACACTCCACCCATGGAACGAGTCCTTGTGGCAGAGTAACACAAGGCAGTGATTTGCACAGCATGGCGTTACTCTAGATTTAGCAAGCCATGCAGGTCAACGGAAGGGGGCCTTGCGTGGCTTGATAAATCTGACTTTAGTGTTGCGTTGCCTTTGCGCTTCCTGCGTGGTGCAAGGGTGACGCAACACTATGATAAATATGCCCCAAAATGTCTGGTTGTTGCTGAAGATCATGTTATAAGGCATAAATAAGGAAAACTGACTTCATTTTCACATTCAAAGACAATGAACACTCCCAGTGTTTTAGGTTGGAGCGTGCTTAATGGCAGAGGATAGATTTAATATAATGGAACAATACATTTACGGATCTACTTGCAGGTCAGTTAGAATAATCTAGCTGTAAAAAAACTCACAACTGCATGCGTATCTGTCAAAGGTCAGAAAAGCTGCCCACTGCTAGAAATCATACGAGGACTATGTAGATGTCAAAATTGAAGAAAATGCAAAAACATTACCCCAGTTAAAGAAAAACTTAGCCACATACTGTTGAAGACATGCACAAATACTGTGCCATTGACTGATTACACTCAGTGGATGTCATAGGTGGCACTCTCAAATTGTAACAGTTGTACTAAGCTGTTTAGGTCGGGACGCATACCTGTCCAGTCTGGGTCTTTCGCTGTTCGATGTTCGGGTGGCTGCTTCTAGAAGCCACAATGTCATCACACACTTGAATTTGAGTAAACAAGTGCCCTTGAGAAGCTGACACTTTCTCAGGAGAAAAAGGCCAAAAGCACAAAAACCATTCTTGCTGGAAAAGACTTCAAAGGACACCACATACCTTAAAAACAGGCAGATGGATGATAAACAGTGAGCAGTGCAAAAAAGGGATGGTTTCAAATTCAGTGGACACCAACAGCATAGCTCTTGCAAATCGGATTGATGCCAACACTAACAGCAGCTAGGAAATCTTAGCCATCACAAAAGATTTCAGCATGCCTCCTGCCGCTTTCAGTAGCTTCACCCCCTAAAAAGACCTTCGCAACAAGCTCTCTATATTCTTCTGTAACAACATCACCTCGATATACTGCAACTTTGACCCTCAACAGGACTCTGTCACTCAACGTCCCATCATGGCTGGTGAACGAACCCTGACCTTGTGGCCTGCCATCACCAGCGTCAATACTACTGCTACCATGAAGACCATCCCCTCAGGAGCTCCATGTGACCCTTGCTCCCACCATGCCTTCATCAAAGGACTCCTATTGATCAGTGAAGCACTAACACCCATCTTCAATGCCATCATCAACTCAGTCACATTCCTGGACACCTGAAACATGCCACCATCATGCCCCTGCTCAAGAAACCATTCTCTGACTTAGCCATGCTTTCCAAATACAGATCCATCTCCCTCCTACCATACCTGAAGCTAATCAACCATTGCCTCACCAAACACTTCACCAAACACCAACTCATTGACTCCACGAAATCCAGATTCAGGCCCAACTAGAGTACAGAAATAGCACTCATCCCCGCAACAGATGCTGGATCCTTAACAGAGGAGACATGCCAGCTCTCATTCTCCAGGACCTTTCTGCAGCATTTGAAACGGTCTCACACCCCATCCTTATCAGGCGCCTGAATGAGATTGGCATCCAAGGACCTGCTCTACACAGGATCTGCCACTTCTTTACAAATAGAACACAACCTGTCAGCCTGGCACCTTACTCCTCGAAAGCCTGCAAACTCATCTGTGGAGACCCTCAAGGTTCGGCACTCAGCCCCACTCCCTGCAAAGCATACATGATCCCTCTGGCCAATGTCATCCACGCACATGACATCAACATCCTCTCCTACCCAGAATACATGCAACTCATACTCTCCCTCCCAGACAAGACCACCAACACAAGAAACAGGTTCATTGCATGCATGACCGAAGTCACTAACTGGATGAAAGCCAACTGTCTCGAGCTCAACACTGACAAGACAGAAGTAGTGATCTTTGGCAAGAACACCTCACCATGGGACTACAACTGGTTGCTGGATGAACTCGAAACCACACCCACAACCAGAACCCACACCAGGAGAATAATCATCGACAGCATTGGGACATGACTGCACAAGTCAACTCCATCACTGCATCCGGCTTCCACACCCTGAAGATACTGAAAAATATCTTCAAATGGCTTCCAAGAAAATCTAGAAAAACTGTCACTCACGCCGTAGTCACCAGCAAGTTGGACTATGGGAACACCCTCTACGCCAGGATCACCAAGCAACTCACTAGAACACTACAAACCATCCAGATCTCATCAGCCAGACTAATTCTTAACCTCCCACACAGAACTACACTTGCTCCCGATACATAAATGCCCTCAATTCAAACTCCTCACACACATATTCAAGACCATACACAACTCAGGCCTCACCTGCCTGAACAGTCACATTTCCATCCACCAACCACCCAGACACAGCCACTCAGCAGGACTTTGACTCCCACGCATCTCACACATACACCAGAACAGGAGGACGTGCGTTCTCTTATATCGCTCCTAAAGAGTGGAATGACGTCCCACTCCATTTCAAAGCCTCTTCTCTTCTTCAAGACTACAAGAAGTGGAAGACCTGTTTCTTCAATTAACCCACCTAAAATAGGCAGGGCTAGGTACACACAGCTGCTCAGCACCAGAATGCCCTCTGGGGTGATCATGCGCTTTACAAAAACATGTAACATGGCATAATAATAGCATTCTGACCAATGTGCTTGGAAAAAAGAGTACTGGTAGCGACATCCTGCTCATGTATGATTTGTGCTTCAGAATTTTGATCCTCCTGGCACATATGGTGCTGTCATTTGTGCAGAGTACACTTGAGATGATGTACATGATTTCTTTTACTGGCACTCGAGTTGGTTTCAAAATGAAAAAGAATGTTAATCCATAAATCAGCTCATGTGGCTTGATATTTTCATGAAGAAAACAATAAAGTGATGAGTAGAATGCTTAAATTATTCTCAGCCACTGGTAATTACTTGGATTCCTTGTTTTGTTTTCCACCATGCCACCTCAGACAGGAACCAATCATATGAAAATCAGCCACGGTCCTGGTTCAATAGTAATAGTGGAAGCCGAACTGCATGGCCAGATCCCTAAAAAACAGGAACACAATCACCCCAAAACCGGTCTCTACCTAGTTGAGCGTTGTCAGCACAGCTTGAATCCTAAGCACAGTGAGCATAGGAACAATGTCTGTGCATCAATGGGGGCTCGCACAGGTAACGCTGTGGGGCGGCGAGGTGGGGTGGGGGTAGTGGAGTGTGACATACGACAGGAAAGTGGCGAGTAAATAAATAAATAAATTAAAGCACTTACTTTGCGCTTGCAGCATCGCCAAGTCGGCTTTCCCGTCGTATGTCACACTCCACTACCCCCACCCAGCCCCGCCCCGCTCGCCTCGCCACCCCACAGCATTACCTGTGCGAGCTGCCACTGCTGTGCATGCCCATCATACTGAAGAAAACCAAACTATTTTGGGTGGAATCCTTGAATTAATATCAGACACTGGTAATTACTCGGAGCTGCACCCCAGCCCATAATGTTTTTGCCTACCATGCTACCTCAGACTGAAACCAGACAAATGTATATCAGTCTTCGTCTTGCTCCTTTGGGAACATTGCAGCCTAAACTGCCAGGCTAGGCCAGGTCACCTCTAAAAAGGAACACAAGCAACCCTGACTGGTTTACACCTATCTGGGCCTCATCAGTAGGGGGCAGCTGAGTCCTATGGCACAGTGAACACAGGACCCATGTGTGGGATCACCATTTCCTGTCAGTCATCATTTCACCTGCAACACAGACAATCATCCACCAGGGAAAGCTGAAGACTACTTTTCGAGGAAAGAATATTGGTGTCAAGGACCACCTCGTGGTAACATGATGTTGTGTATAAAAAGGGTTTCTAAGTTTGGTTGAGTACGGAGATGACTCGGTTCTGAAGTTCTCGTTGAGTATGTGAGTTGTGCTATTCATGTGAAGCTAAAAACCAGAATTTGAAGACTAATGTGTTACACCTTTAGACACACAAATGTGCAAAATAGTGTTGACGACTTTACAGGTCAGAAGACCAGTGATACATTAAGTGTAACTTTCTATTTACAGGTCTGGGTGTTCTGAAGGATAAACAAAGTGTTTCAAGTGGCTATATTGCATTACATGACTGATAACACTCTAAACATACTTACAATATTAGTGATGCTTCGACATTTATAAAAGACAACAGGTCCATGATTGTATCCATGTGGAATGCCAATATGGACGTACAATTTGCAGCTGACAACTTAACAGCATCCACCTTCAACTAGCAAAAATGCACAATTGGCTCCAGAAGATCTACTGCAATGACAAAAACGTCTGTGGTAGCCAATGTAGCAATGGGTCTATTGTTTACGGGTGCACCATAACTGACTATTAAAAACTGCCCATTTCAAAATTATCAGTGGGCATTATTTCAAATAACACGGTTCCCACGCCACGACTTAGGTGGAAGGTCCTGTGAAACCAATCTAATGGTTTCTGGATAAGAGATGTGTATAGAGTTCAATTTAATGTGCATATGTTTCAGACACAAACAACATATTTATTTATTTGAGATGGTTTAACATGAATATGGAACCAAATTGATATATAAAAAGGTAAAACTTTGAAACTAAGCTTGATAGTACTTCTATGGACTGATAGTGAGGGGCTTCTAAATAAATTAGCATTCAGCTTTTTAAATTTGAATGTCTGTGAATAAATTGCGGAAGTGAAGTCCACTCTAAGATGATATACAGAAGTCCACCTCAAAGCATATTCAACCTCCGCGGAGGTCTGGAAAGTATCCTTGCATAACTGAAAGAAAACATCACTAGTTGAAAATTAAATCATCACTTTATTTCTCTTGACTACATGGCCCTCGTGTGCTTGTCCTGTCCATAACAGCCTTTTAAATTACATGTTTCGCAGTGGCGTAGCCAGGTGAAAGCGGGGGGCGGTCCGCCCCAGGCGGTAATGTTTTTGCGGCCTGCAGAGGTGAGCAAGTCATGTCTGTCGACTACCACCATCCCCCTGCCCCCCCATAACAAGTCGTCCATCTGCCACCAGACCCCCACCCCCCCATTCTTACCTACACTGGCGGCAAACGTAGAGTCCGCCCCGGGTGGCAGTAGGTCTAGCTATGCAACTGACGGTTCGAACACATAAAACTTCTGTCTCTCTTACTTACTCTCCTCTGGGGAGACTTGCTTGGCTATACTCTTCTTTTTTGTGAGCTGTTCAAGCTTGTAATATTTTTATATAGGACCCCACTTAGAAAGGGATCAAGACTCAATTTTAAACTGTCAATGCCATTGATAATTCAGGCGATTAAAGACTTGATAATATGATGAGTATATGGAATGACACTTCGTATTCAAATCTAAGAAACTGCATTGAAAAGTACCCATCACACCCTAATCTTGATTTAAATTTTGTAATAGAAAATACACAACAGTATGAACAATGGTGCACAATAGGGTCAAAAAGAATATTTGAGCCTGAAACTGGATTATGGTTGGACAGATGCATTCAATATAACAAAAGTGGTTTGGACGGTAAATTTGCGAGACATGATATTATACACTAGTTGGCACATAGGGAGCAGAGGAGTAATCTCCATGACAAACAGAAATATTTATCAGAAATAAACCAAACAGAACAAGCTTATGAACGTCGAATTGAAAGGAAAAGGAGTGCCATGCAGTTTCACGGTGGATAAAGATACTAAAGGTTATTAAAAAAGGAACTGATAAAGAATTAGAGTTAATGGTGACAAAAGCTTTAGAAAATGGGAGATGTAGTACCCTGCTAAACAAATTTTCAGGGACAGCTGGGCAAAGTATTTATTCTCAGTTTATTCCAATATGGTAAATGAGAATATTAAGGGGAGGAATCAAAAATGGATCCCTATTAAAATAACTGCAGAAAAATAATAAAAAGTAAGAGTCCAGCAAATTTTCCAGTGATGTAGAATTGGATGGGTGGAGAAGCAAGATATTAGCTAGAATCTTATTAGATGGGCTAAATAAGTGGGCAAATACATTTTCCCCATTAATTTCATAGAGTTTCATTAAGTTCATGATTTTCATTGGCACAGGTGCAGTGGCCTTAACCGCAAGTGCAAGAGAAATTGTCGTGGGAGGTTTGAGGACACCATACTGTGCATTCGTTGATTACTTTAAAGACTTCAATATTATGACAGATCCACATAATCAAAAAAATCCACATCGATGTCTTTTGTTTACTGATTACAATTATGAGTGCGCTCTATACTAAGAAATTGTGCAAGGTTGGAGTAGGAAAAGAAATAAGCATTAGTGAATGCATTAGGTTTCACCTATGTGATCAATAATAAGGTTTTTTGTTGTAGAATGTAGCTTGCTGAGAAGTTGTATAATATTAGAAAGCCTGTTAAAGTGTTATGACTTGTTTATGTACAAAACAAATGCAATATATTGTGCTGTTACAAGTTGTATTTCAAAGTGGGGAGATTAGGAAAATAGAGGAGGACAAAGATAAATAAACATGTACCTGATAAGTAGGCTTGAAAGTGATGCAGCTATAGGGAGAATAGGTAAAGGGTGGATGAAAAGCCATACAACAGCGTAAACGCTGTTTTTGCAAATCCAATAAACAAGAATTTTGAGAACTAGATGAAAAGGTGTTAATTGGTTATTTTCCATTGTTAAGATAAACAAATGAAAAGTACCTTTACATTTTGCAAATGAGCATTTGAGCAGTTGCACAATTTAAATGAAAGAAACACACTTAAAGTGAGATTATTGTTTTATTGAGATGGCCACGTTTTTTTTATTACAGATTTTTATTTTTATTTTGCACACCACAAGGCATATTCTCAAGGATTTATCGCCGAGTCAGCGGCACTTTATCGCAGCCAAAGTGGCAATAAATTCATCGCACCATTCACAAATACCAGTTTCCCTGCGATAGCAGTCGCAAAAAACATCGCCACGGATGACACCGGCAACTAACGCTAATGAGATGCAGAGTAGGCGTACCCGTGCCAAAACCCGTGGAAACACCACTCCGCAACATTCCCAACGACCAGCCAGATCGGCGATAAGAATCCAAAACATGCGATAAGGCGCGTTAGCAGCAGGGATTTAACACCTGCTCCTACCTGGTGTTAAGTCTGACGACAACCTGCACCTTGAAAGGGAGCCCAGCCCACAGCCACACCTGAAGAGCAACAGATGCCATGGAGCTACTGATCATGCAGCTCGGAGCCCCAAGAGGGCCACAACACCCACCGCCACCACACCCAGGACCCCCACCCCCCCGGACTACCACACCAGCAGTGGGGTATGTGACGTGCTAGGCCCCCTTGATTGGCAGGGTCACATGTCCTGTGACGCCTGTGCTGGATGGCTGTGGTGTGGGTCTGCACGAGCCCTCAGGGAGTGGCCGTGGCATGCTGACGACTAGACCAGTGAGCAGCAGATCACTACAGTGACGACCTTGGACATTTAGCGTTGTCCCCCCCCCCTGTAAGAGGAGTGGACTGGCCTGCCGTATGGCAGGGCAGCGTAGGGGTGGGAAAAATGACCCGGGGCTCTGAGCACGCTCCAGTTCTGGGCTGGACATGGAAGTAACTGATGCGTGTGTCCCTGTTGTAGTGACTACGCCACCCGGACCGCAATCGGCACTGTTGCACCCTGTCACTCAAGTACCACGACATGACCAACATGGACGTCAGGGGGAATCTCTCACCCCACATTCAACCATACTCCAGTAGCGGCCGGTGGTGGGAGTGCTGCCGGGCGGTGACGCAGGGCGGGGGAGGGGCAGGGTGGAGGGTAGTAATCTACGGATTTCGGCCGCACTGAGGTAAGTAAACAAAAAAAAAAAAAACGAATTTTGTTGCGCGCGCTTCATCGCCAAATGCGATGCAGCGCGTGCAATGGAATTCGTTTTATTTATTCTTTTGTTTACTTACCTCAGTGCGGCCGAAATCCATAGTTTACTACCCCCACCCTGCCCCTCCCCGCCCCACGTCACCGCCCGGCAGCACTCCCACCACCGGCCGCTACTGCCATACTCACATACGTGAATGATCAAAGGCATGACACATCTGTGCGATTCTGAATGTTTAATTTACATCCAGTGGAGTGTTACCCACTTCACATTATTGGCCCGTGGAGGGCCAGCCAGAGTCCTTCAGGGAATGACAAGTACATCGGGAGGGGAAGAGTTCAGTCCGCAGTCTGATCGCTGTGTCATTGGTAACCAGACAGGAGATGGCAGTCCATGTCGAGGTCCAAGGTGAGTGTCGTAGAGTGCATAGGGGGACAGTGGAAGGTGATGATGCAAAGGGCAGGACCGAGCCGAAACCCGCCATCTTGCAGAGATGAATGCTACTGCCTCCTCCTCACCAGTAAGGTTGGTTCACCCGCATCTTCGTCCTCTGATGGCACATGTGCCTCACACGTGGGTGGTGGTGGATTGCCTGCCGCACTGTGAGGCACTGACACATCAGGGAGCGCAGATGTGGATGAAGAAGCTGCAGCAGCACTTATCTGAGCAAGGCCTTGAGGCAGCAATGCCATGACGATGTGCTGCAGGGCATTGAAGGCCCCAGCCACATCCCGCTGGTGTGCAGCCATGGCAGCCATCCTGTCCGCCGTCATCCGCACCATGGTCTCCATGAGCCCCCGCATCTGTCCCAACTCCCGGCAGACATCGCTGGAGCCACCCTGACTGGACAGTTGTTCTTGTCTCAGTATCATGACTCCAGCGATGTCAGCCATGGATCGCTGGAGAGCATGGAGCGGACTGTGGGTGTACGTTAGGGACTGGAAGTGGTCCCTGATGGGAATCAGACACCCATGTATGGCATCAAGTCTGGCTGCCATGCGGTCGAACCCCACCGCACCTGATCAGCCATCTTCTCCTGGCACTCCAACACATGGCGTTGGAAGGCCATATGTTGGTCGCGGGGGTCCTGGGAGTCGGCTGTGGTGTTAGGTGCTTCTTGCTGTGTGGTCTGTGCAGGGGGTGGGGTTTCCTCGATGCAGCTGGGCTGCCCTGCTCCTGAGCGTGGGGTCCTCAGGGCGTCCATGAGCTGTTGGAGGGCATCGGGGTCGATGCTGGTGTGGTCCTCTTCATCATCAGTGAAGAGCTGTTGGGTCTGCTCTGCAGGAGGTGTTGGTTCTCCCTCTGCAATGTGAAGGGTAGATGCAGTTTAACATTGTGTTCACATGTATGTTGACGCATTGTACAAATTAACATTCAGACTGCATGACAATGTACATTGTGACTGTTTGGGAGGAGCTGACTATTTTATGCGGGACAGTGGACATTTCGACAACATCACGGTTGTGTGTTTGTACTAGTACATTTTCATCCCATGTTTCCCTGCTATGCCAGATGTGAGTGGCCAGTTTCTACACACAAGCGGCACCACTTGGGTCCTCTGTTCTGTTGTGAACATGTTGCAGGTCATGGCACATTGTTGTCAATGTTGATGTGCTCTGCATATTATGTGTGTGTGCTGCATTTTGGGGGAGTCGCCCCTGCAGCTCTGATGTGGCTGGCCCTTATCCCTTTCAGGCAGTGTGCCTTGACTTCTGTGCTTCTGCAGTGCTGATCTTGCATACTTGGGTAGATTGGGCTCTTGGTGGTAGTTGGGACTGTGGGGCATGGTTTGTCCGCAGGTGTGTTGTTCAGGTCAGGGGTTGTTTGTGCAGGTGGATGTGTCAGAGTGTGACCTGCTCCTTTACAGATGTGGACCACACTCAGCCACCTCAGTGTTGTGGCGTGCAACATGTCATGATATATTGACTGCAGCCATGCTATTCGTCATGCAGTGTCACTTGCATTGTCAGTGTGGCTCACTGACACGCCGCTTTGCTGGGTTCGGCACATGTGCATGGGTTTGTTGTGAGATCAGTGATGTGTGGGGAGTGCCCCATCTGTGCACATTGTGGATGGGGGCCCACTTGCTGTTTCTATGTGTGCTGCAGTATACCAAGGAGATCAGGGGCATGACCCAGGGTCATTGTGGGTGTGCAGTGTGCTATTCTTGATTGTGCATGTGTGCCATTGTGTCCCCCCAGTCCCTGGTGGTTACTCACCCCGTTGCTGTTGTGTCCGGTCATGTCGAGCAGTGTCCGGTCCCCCGACTCCTGTCACCGTCTCCCCATTGATGACTGTGGAGACCATTTCCTCCATGTCATCCAGCTCCTCCTGTTGCGCTGGACTCCCACCTCCGGTCTGCATTGCTGCCTTCTGGTTGTTGGCGAGTTTCTGCTTGGTCTTGCACTTGACATCATTCCAGCGCCTCTTGAGCTCTTCCATTGTCCTCCTCCGCACTCCGACCTCATTCACCTTGTCCAGGATGGACTGCCATGTTGCATTTTTGGTTGCCAACAGTCACGAACAGTTGTTGATGGTGTTCTACCACCTCTGTGATCAGGATCCTGTTTTCCTGACGACTGAACTTCGTCTTCCTCTTCTTCTTGTCCTTGCCCTTCCCTGTCCCCGGGCTCCCAGGCTGGGCCTCCATGGGGCTTGTGGGGTTCTGGCCGTCCTCTGTACCTGCTCCGGCTGCCTCCATTGTGCTTCGCTGTGGTTTGGTTTTTGTTTGTGTTTTTTTTTTCTGCTTTTATGGTGATTTTCCCGCCTGACGTGTGTGGTTTGCAGGCCTGGTGCTACTTTTCGATGATTGTCTTATCGCGATTGGGCCCATCGCAACTTTTTTCACGTTCGGCTTTGGATTTTTATCGCCGTCCCGGTGAGTTCTTCGCTGTCATTTTCTGCGTTATCGGGGGACTATCGCATGTTACCGCTGTGTTGGGAATACCACGTTAACACGTTGTTATTTTCCCGCGATGGACTGCGATGTGAGAAGTTGCGTTAGGCGATTTTGGCGATAGTTGTCACACGTTCTTGAGAATATCCCCCACATTTTTTTACTATTGCGAAAAAACTTAAACGCACATAAAATCTGAAACAATAATGAGCATGTAGTAAATATTTGCACTTACTTTGCTATTGGCATTGTGTAATTGACATTTTCAATAATTGTGCTGTATACTTTGAAGTTTGTATGTTGTAACATATACTGTATTTTTTTCAAGGCATTTGTTATAATAAGTCCCGGTGCCACTGCACCTAATGCACCATAGAAATTATGCTCCTAGAGCCTGCTAGATAACTGCACTTTGCCTGTTTTAAGAATTTGCAGTTTTTGCAGTTAGTGTTCTTTATATTATATAACAACGAATATACAGGAGGCTGTTTAAATTACTTTGAACAACTCAAACCCTTTCCAGCAATTATTAAGCTAAGATACTAGGCATAAAGTGAGCTACATTAGACAAAGCATTTGCCTATTTTAAGAATGTGCAGTTAATGTCCTTTATATTATATAACATTGAAAATACAGGAGACTGTTTAAATTACTTTGAAGAACTCAAAACCTCTTTAGCAATTATTAAACTAAATACAGCGCACTAAAAGTATGCAAATAAAGATGAAAGCAATTTACATCCACGGAAAGATGAACAGCAATATCCTCACTATTAGGAAATAATTTCTGCTTCAATTTACAGAGTATCGCTCAATTACCACATTGCTTATTCATATGGCCAACAGAAAATACAGCAAACGATATAACATGTTTTTGGTGCTAGAACAATACAATCTGCAGAGTAAAGGCCAGTCCAAATAAAGCCAGTCTTACCACCTACCTGCTTACTCAACTAAACGCTTGGTGTTAAAATAGTGGAAAGCTCACACCAAAGAAGAAAAAACTGTGGGTCATATTCTCAAGAACGTGTGATAACCACCACAAATTTAGCCTAACGCAACTTTGCATATCGCAGTCCATCGCGGGAAATTAACACCTTGTTAACCAAGTATTCACAACATGTCGGCCCCATGCGATACTCCCCAGATAATGCGCCAAGTGACCGCGTTAGAATCAACGCCACACCGCAAAAATGCGAAACACCAATGCAAAAAAAGCTGCGATGAGGCCAATCGCGATACGAAAATCAGCGCAACCCAGCTACAGGCCTGCAATCCACACGCGTCAGGCGGGAACAATCACCATAAAAGCAGAAAAAAACAGACAAACAAATGCCAAACAACAGAGAAGCACAATGGACGTTGCCGGAGCAAGTACGGAGGAGAGTCAGAACCCCACAAGCCCCCGGAGGACCATCCTGGGACTTCGGAGTCAGGGAAGGGAAAGGACAAGAAGAAGAGGAAGACGAAGTTCAGTCCGCAGGAAAACAGGATCCTGATAACGGAGGTGACAGAACACCATCAACAACTGTTCGAGACCTCCACTGTGTCATTGGCAATAAAAAATACATTATGGCAGTCCATCGTGGACAAGGTGAATGCAGTCGGAGTGCTGAAGAGGTCAATGGGCGAGGTGAAGAGGCGCTGGAATGATGTCAAGCGCAAAACCAAGCAGAAACTCACCAACAACCTGAAGGCACCAATGCAGACTGGAGGTGGGAGCCCAGCGCCACAGGAGGAGCTGGACGACATGGGGGAAATGGTGTCCACAGTCTCCAGTGGGGAGATGGTGGCAGGAGTCGGGGGCCCGGACACTGCTCAACAGGAGCCGACACAACAGCAACAGGGTGAGTAACCACCAGGGCCTGGGGGGACGGGGGGAGATGGGCACAATGGCACACATGCACAATTAAGCATAGCACATCTGCGGACACACCATGCCCCAGACCACCAACTCCCACCAAGAGACCAACGTACCCCAGTATGCAACATGTCAACACTGTACAAGCACAGAAGTCAGAGGCACACCTCATGAAAGTGATAAGAGGCAGCAAAATCTGAGCTGCAGGGGCGACTCCCCAAAAAAGCAGCACACACATCACATACAGAGCACATCTACATTGACAACGATGTGACACAATCCGCAAAACACCTACAACAGAACACAGGACACTACTGGTGCTGCTTGGGTGCAGACACTGGCCAATCACAATTGGCATTGCAGGGATTTGTGCGTTGATAATGTACAAGTACAAACACACATCCGTGATGTTGTCGAAATGTCCACTGTTCCCCATCAAATAGGCAGCTCCTCCCAAACAGCCACAATGTACCCAGTCATGCTGTCTGTATGTAAACATGCACAATGCGACAACATACATGTGGACACATTGTTAAACTGCATCTCCCCTTCACATTGCAGAGGGAGAATCAACACCTCCTGCAGAGCAGTCCGACCCTCTCTTCTCTGGAGACGAAGAGGACAACCACAGCTTCGACTCTGACGCCCTCCAACTGCTCGTGGAGAGCCTCCGCAGCCCACTTCCAGGAGCTGGGCAGCCCAGCTGCTATGAGGAGACCCCACCCCCTGCAGAGACCACACAGCAGGCAGCACCCACCACCACTGCTGCCTCCCAGGACCCCCACGGAGAACACATGGCTTTCCAACGCCGTGTTTTGGGGTGCCAGGAGAATCTGGCTGAACAGGTGCGGGTGGGCTTCGACCCCATGGCAGAGAAACTAGATGCCATACGTGGGTTTCTAAGTCCCATCATGGACCACTCACGGTTCCTAACGGACACCCACAGTCCGCTCCATGCTCTCCAATGGACCATGGCTGACATCGCTGGAGCCCTGACTCAGAGGATAGTACAACTGTCCAGTCCGAGTGGCTCTAGCGATGTCACATGGGAGTTGGGAAACATGCGGAGGTTAATGGAGACCATGGAGCGGGCGAATGCAGAACGAGCGGCTGCCTCGGCTGCACACCAGCGAGAGGTAGCTGGGTTCCTCAATGACCTCAGGACCCTCCTCATTGCATTGCTGCCACAAGGCCTGGTGCGGATGCATGCTGCTGCCACCACTCCATCTACATCTCCGCCCCCTGAAATGTCAGTGCCACACAGTGCGGCAGACCTTCCACCTCCGGCCACAGATGTGTCACTGCCACACAGTGCTGGAGACAGAACACCACCACCCACACGTGAGGCACATGAAACAGCAGAGAACGAAGATGTGGAGGATACTGCCCTCGTGGTAAGGAGGACGCAGCAGCATGCATCTCATCCATATGTCCGGCTTCAGCTTGGTACTGCCCTCTGCATCATCACCTTCCACTGTCCCCCCGATGCACTCTGCGACACTCACCTTGGACCTCGACATGGACTGCCATATGATGTTTGATCGCCATTGACACAGCAATCAGACTGCAGACTGTACTCGTCCTCTTCCTTTGGACTTGTCATTCCCTGGAGGACCCTGGCTGGCCCTCCACGGGACAACATCGTCATGTGGGGTTTGCATGGCCCTGTACTGCTCCAGATGCAACACTCCACTGAATGTACATTAAACATTCATTTACACACATCTGTGTCATGTCTATGGTCTTTTAAGTGTGGAAGTATGGATGAATGTGGGCTCACTGGACTCCTCTTACGTCCATGTGACTCATGTCGTAGAACAGGGGGTCACAGGGTGACACATTGCCCAATGTGGTCCGGGTGGCGCTGACACAACAACAGGGGCACACGCATGAGTTACTTCCTTGTCCAGCCCAGTACAGAACCATGCCCAGGGCCCCGGGGTCATATACAGATCCTTACGCTGGACTGGCATATGCCAGGCCAGCCCACTCCGCTTACTCTCACAGGGGGAGACGGCAACGCTACATGTCCCCTGTCTTTCCTGTGGTGATCTGCTGCTCACAGGTCTAGTTGTCAGCGTGCCACAGCCACTCCCTCACGTCTGGTTTACACCCACACCACACCCATCCAGCACACGCGTCACAGGACATGTGACCCTGCCAATGAAAAGGGACGGGCGCACGTGCTCGACGCCATTTACACTCTCTATCTGGGTGCGTCCGTGTGGTGTTAATGTAGGCATGAGGGCCTCGGGCCCTACAACATCACATTCCCCAGGACCAGAGGTGACATGATAGGGTCCGCAACACATTACCCAATCATACAGGGACCATGACTTTGGGACACAGACTTGGTGGCACAGGATACATTGCGGCCTGCACAGGCACACTGCCACGGGATGGTGACTTTGGGTGCACTGAGGTAGTGGCACCTTAAGTGCTGAGCGGGTGTGCAGCCTGCGATGATGCCCCGTCCCGGCCTTCCGGACTGCTCAGGATTTGTGTGCCCTGCTGGACCGCAGTGTAGGCCAGAGCCATCGGGCAGCGCGGGCCTACCGCCTCGTGGCGTCGCATACCGGATCACATAGTTAGTGGCACCTCAAGGGCTGAGCGGGTGTGCAGCCTGCGATGATGCCCGGTGCACTGGTATGTCCTCTGCCATGACGAAATCAAGACCCAGAATCATATTTGAGACCTGCTGGCCTGCGGAGCGGGGCTACATGATGTGGAGGGTGCCATGTCCGCGGGCCCCGGGCATGTGGCTTGCAGCGGCACGTGGTGGGCCCTCATTACTACACGCTGGTGGCGGAAGGTGAGCAGTGGGGCCTGGGTGCGCAGGGGCGGGCATGCACCGCTGGGTGGCGGGAGGGGCTGGGGTACATCTGCCTGGGTGCACAGGGGGGGACAGGCGATGATGTCTTGTGCAATTGTGTGTACTTTGCCATTCATGTCTCTGGACTCTGTTTCAGATGACGGATCTGTTTCAGATGTGTGACCTGGTGAACTTCACTACATAAAGGCACGTGGTTGGAGACACACCTGTGGCAGCAGGTGGGCAGTGTGGCCTGGGTGCGCATTGTGGGCACTCTCTCTCCCTGTCCATCTCTTCTGTTATCTGTGTCTCGCTCCCCCTCTCTGTCCGTCTTTCCCTCGCTCCCCCTCTCTGTCCGTCTTTCTCTCGCTCCCCCTCTCTGTCCGTCTTTCTCTCGCTCTCCCTCTCTGTCCGTCTTTCTCTCGCTCCCCCTCTCTGTCCGTCTTTCTCTCGCTCCCCCTCTCTGTCCGTCTTTCTCTCGCTCCCTCTCTTTCTCTCTCTCTCTCCTTCGCTCTCTCTCTGTCCTTTGATGTGCGCAAGACACACCTTCTCATCATGATTTTTGTCTTGCAGGCTGTGACCTACGGATTGTCCCGAGGGGAGCCGCCATGTGTCTTCATTTCTGTTCTGTGTTTCTTTGAATAAATTTTCATTTGTTACATCGAAGGTGGATGTCTGATGCTCATTTTTGTGACGACACATGCATGCCACCAAATGTGATTGTGCGACATCTGGCGGATTATTTGGTACATGTCCGTATAGTTGATGTGGCATGTCTTTGGCCGGGGGGGAGGGGGTCCTGGGGGTGGTGGCGGTGGGTGTTGTGGCCCTCTTGGGTGTCCGGCACACATGTTCAGTGGCTCCATGGCATCTGTTGCTCTTCAGGTGTGGCTCTGGGCTGGGCTCCATTTTGTGGTGCAGGCTGTGCTCCGACTTTGCACCAGGTCAGGGCAGGTGTTAGTTTCCTGCTGCTAACGTGCCTTATCGCCTGTTTTGTGGTTTTATTGCTGGTCGGGCTGGTTGTTGAGAATGTTGAGGTGTGGTGTTGTCGCGGGTTTTTGCTCGGGAACGCCTACTCTGCATCTCATTAGCGATAGTTGCAGGGGTCATCTGTGGCACTGTTTTTTGAGGATGCTTTTGCAGGTAAACTGGTGTTATTGGCTGTTAGCACCAGCTTGTGAATGTTGCGATACATTTATCTCGACTTTGGCTGCGATAAAGTGTCGTTAACTCGGCGGTAGCACCGTGAGAATATGCCCCTGTATTTTTTTTATTTAATAGCATTCAAAATAATAGATACCTTCAAAAAATAGAACGGCAGCACAAATCCATTACAGTCACCAAACACGCTTTCTCGCAAAGACAAGCTTTGATGCAATGCAACAACAATACCCAGCAGCTGCAATTTTCGAACTCACTGCTCTTGAAACTATACAGCCTCACTTCCAAGCCACTATAAGGAACAGGTTGCAATCACAAAAAAAACAAGAAATACTTTTAGAACAGGCACATGACTGTGTTTACAATCCAAGACTCTGCTGCAGCTGTCTGGCGTTGTAATGTTATACAGTGATGTTCTCAACTGATAAAGGATGTTAAAACATTCCTTCAGAGCACCACAGAGTCTGCTCATGTAAAGCACTGCAATCACTTTGTTCAGGTTTACGTTATATAGTGCGCCAATAATGCAATTTAATTAGCCGAAAAATATCCTAAAGAATTTGAAAATTAGTTAAATGTTCCACCCACTAAAGCAGAGTTAAACAAGCATGTTTTAAATGTGTGCAGCCAGGGGAAGATAAGGATCAGTAAACAGTAAACGTTGTGCAGCCTTAACGTAAGAAAAAAAGTTCAACAACTTTTGGGCCCGGTGCAATTGCACCTGCTGCACCATTCAAATCATGACGCCAGTGCCTGCAAGATAACTGCACTTGTGACTGCCTATTTAGTAGTAATGTTTGGCAATAATCTGTGTTTAGTGGGGAAGCTATAGCTTTTGACCACGATGCCACCGCACCTGATGAACCATTCAAATCATACCCCTTTTAACTGCAATTGTGACTGCCTGTTTCATAGTAAAATATAGCAATATTAGGAGTTCAGAGGAGTTCTAACAACTTTTGAGCCCGGTGCCACTGCACCTGCTGCACCATTCAAATCATGACCCTAGTGTCTGCAAGATAACTGCATTTGTGACTGCCTGTTTAGTATTAAAATATAGAAATATTTGGTATTTAAAGGAGTTATGACAACTTTTAGGCCATGTGCCACTGCACCTGCTGCACCATTTCAATCACTATTGCCTGCAAGGTGACTGCACTTGTGATTTTTTTGTAGTAAAATATAGGAATATTAGGTGTTTAGTGGTGTGCCAAGAGCTTTCAGTCCCGGTGTCACTAGATCTGCTGCACCATTGTTATCACAACCATAGTGCCTGCTAGATAACTGCACTTGTGACTGCCTGTTTAGTAGTAAAATATAGCAATAATCGGTGTTTAGTGGGGTGCATAGAGCTTTTGGTTCCGGTGCCATTACACCTGCTGCACCATTCAATTCAATGACTCTACAGCCTGCAAGGTAACTGCACTTGTGACTGCCTGTTAGTAAAATTTTGCAATAAACTTTGTTAAGTGGGGTCCATAGAGTTTTACGACAATGCCACTGCACCTGCTTCACCATACAAATGATGCCCCTTTTAACTGCAAGGTAACTGCAATTGTGACTGCCTGTTTAGTAGTGAAGCATAGCAATATTAGGTGTTTAGAAGAGTTCTGACAAAATTTGGGCCTGGTGACACTGCACCTGCTGCACCATTCAAATCATGACCCTGGTGCCTGGAAGATAACTGCACTTGTGATTATTTGGTAGTTAAAGGAGTTCTGACAACTTTTGGCCCTGGTGCTACTGCACCTGCTGCACCATTCAAATCATTACCCTAGAGCCTGCAAAATAACTGCACTTGTGACTGCCTGTTTAGTAGTAAAATATAGCAATAATCAGTGTTTAGTGGGGTGCCTAGAGCTTTTGGTCCCGGTGCTACTGCACCTGCTGCACCATTCAAATCAATGACTCTAGAGCTTGCAAGGTAACTGCACTTGTGACTGCCTGTTTAGCAGTAAAAATTTAGCAATATTCGTGTTTAGTGGTGTCCCTAGAGCTTTTGGTCCGGTCTCACTGCACCTGCTGCACTATTGTAATCATGACCCTAGTGCCAGCTGGATAACTACACTTGTGACTGCCTGTTTAGAAGTAAAATGTAACAATAATCTGTGTTTAGTGGGGTCCCTAGAGTTTTTGACTGTGCTGCTACTAAACCTGCTGCACTATTCAAATCATGCCCCTTTTAACTGCAAGGTAACTGCATTGGTGACTGCCTGTTTAGTAGTAAAGTATAGCAATATTTGGTGTTTAGAGGAGTTATGACAACTTTTGGCCCCAGTGCCACTGCACCTGCTGCACCATTTCAATTATGACCCTATTGCCTGCAAGGTAGCTGCACTTGTGACTGCATGTTTAGTACTAAAATATAGCAATATTAAGTGTTTAGTGGTGTGCCTAGAGGTTTTGGCACTGCTCCATTGTAATCATGACGCTAGAGCCAGCAGGGATAACTGCACTTGTGACTGCCTGTTTAGAAGTAAAATTTAGCAATAATCTGTGTTTAGAGGGGTCCCTAGATCTTCTGGCCCCAGTGTTGCTGCACTTGCTGCATCATTTAAATCAAGCCCTTTTTAACTGGAAGTTAACTGCAATTTTGACTGCCTGTTTAGTAGTAAAATTTAGCAACATTAGGTGTTTAGAGGAGTTCTGACAACTTTTGGGCCCGGTGCCTCTGCACCTGCTGCGCCATTCAAATTATGACCCTAGTGCTTGCAAGATAACTGCATTTGAGACTACCTGTTTAGTAGTAAGATATAGCAATATTTGGTGTTTAGAGGAGTTATGTCAACTTTTGGCCTTGGTACCACTGCACCTCCTGAACCACTCAAATCATGCCCCTTTTAACTGCAAGGAAATTGCAATCGTGACAGCCTGTTTAGTAGTAAAATATAGCAATATTAGGAGTTTAGAGGAGGTCTGACAACTTTTGGGCCCAGTGTCACTGCACCTGCCACACCATTTCAACCATGACACTATTGCCTGTAAGGTAACTGCATCTATAACTGCCTGTTTAGTAGAATTTAGCAATAATCTGTGTTTAGTGGGGTGACTAGAGCTTTTGGTCCCGTTGCCACTGCATGTGCTGCACCATTCAAACCATGAACCTAGTGCCTGCAAGATAACGCATCTGTGAATGCCTGTTTAGTAGTAAGATATAGCAATATTTGGTGTTTAAAGGAGTTATGACAACTTTTGCCCCCTGTGCTACTGCACCTGCTGCACCATTCAAATCATGACCATAGAGTCTGCAAGATAACTGTATTGTGACTGCCTGTTTAGTTGTAAAATATAGCAATAATCAGTGTTTAGTGGGGTGCCTAGAGATTTTGGTCCCAGTGCCACTGCACCTGCTGCACCATTCAAATCATGACCCTTTGTCTGTAAGAAAACTGCACTTGTGAGTGCATGTTTAGTAGTAAAATATAGCAATATTTGGTGTTTAGAGGAGTTATGAAAACTTTTGGCTCTGTTGCCACTGCACCTCCTGAACAATTCAAATCATTAACCTATTGCCTGCAAGGTAACTGCATTTGTGAGGGAAACAGCCTTTGCAACAAGGTTTTTACCTCGTTGGGCCTTTACTACACATTTTTAGCACACATATTTTTACCACGTGCATGCCTTTACAGCACATGCCTTTACTACACATTTAAGGTAAGTTGGGGAGTCTGGGGGGTCTCCCCCCACAAATACATTGTTTTATATATAAAAATAAATGTATGGTATTGGCATGCATTGTAAAAGCATATGCGTGGTAAAAACATGTGTGGTAAAAAATGCGTGGTAAAGGCATGCAATGTATTTCCCTGTGTTGTACCGTCGTACAACCCACTTGTGACTGCCTGTTTAGTATTAAAATGTAGCAATAATTGGTGTTTAGAGAGGTTCCTAGAGCTTTGGGGCCCTGTGTCACTCCACCGGCAGCACCACTGAAATCAAGACCCTAGTGCCTGCAAGGTAACTGCACTTGTGACTATTTGGTGTTTAGAGGAATTCCGACAACTTTTTGCCCTCGTGCATGGCACCTCCTGAACCTTTCAAACCATGACTCTAGTGCCTGCAAGGTAACTGTACTTGTGACTGTCTGTTTAGAAGTAAAATTTAGCAATAATCTATGCTTAGAAGGGTCCCTAGAGCTTTTCACCACTGTGCCACTGCACCTGCTGCAACATTCTAAACATGCCTCTTTTAACTGCAAGGTAACTGCAATTGTGACTGCCTGTTTAGAAATAAAATATAGCAATATTAGATGTTTAGAGGAGTTCTGACAACTGCAATTGCTGCACCATTCAAACCATGACCCTAGTGCATGCAAGATAACTGCATTTGTGACTACCTGTTTAGTAGTGAAATATAGCAATATTAGGTGCTTAGTGGTGTCCTAGGAGCTTTTGGTTCCGGTGTCACTGCACCTGCTGCACCATTGTAAACATGACCCAAGTGCCAGATGGATAACTGCACATGTGACTGTCTGTTTAGAAGTAAAATTTTGCAATAATCTGGGTCTCTAGATCTTCTGGCCCCAGTGTCGCTGCACCTGCTGCACCATTTAAATCGCGCCCTTTTTAACTGCAAGTTAACTGCAATTGTGACTGCCTGTTTAGTCTTAAAATATCGCAATATTAGGTGTTTAGAGGAGTTATGACAAGTTTTGGGCCCGATGCCACTGCACCTACTGCACCATTCAAATCATGACCCTAAAGCCTGCACTTGTGATTGCCTGATTAGTAGTAAAATGTACCAATGTTTGCTGTTTAGAGGGGTTCCTAGAGCTTTGCCCACCAGTGCCTCTGCACCTGATGCACCATTGAAATCAGGACCCTAGTTCCTGCAAGTTAACTGCACTTGTGTCTATTTGTTGTTTAGAGTAGTTCTGACAACTTTTGGCCCCAGTGCCACTGTACCTGCTGCACCATTCAAATCATGACCCTAAAGCCTTCAAGATCACTGGACTTATGACTGCCTGTTTATTTGTACAATATAGCAATAATCAGTGTTTAGTGGGGTGCCTAGAGCTTTTGGTCCTGGTGCCACTGCACCTGCTGCACAATTCAAACTGAAGGAGCGGGTTTCATGTTCTAGATCCGATCTGGAACCTCGAGTCAATGGCACTTTTTCTCAGCATGAAAGCGTGTGGGGGAAAGAAATCGTTAGAAGATCAATCATTTCAGTTCCAATTGACTATGACTACTAAGGATCACAGAATACCGAATAAGGTTTGTTGATTTATTACAAAGCCAAATGTAACTGGACATACAGATACCTGAAGGTGAGGGTGTAGAAATACATTGGAACTAATACAAACCAAATCTACAGATGAAGTTAAGGTGGTGCAACACGCACAAAATGATCAGCTCGAGAATCAGGATACAAAAGATTACAGAGCAGACATCCAGATTTCCCTTCATCCAGTCAGGCCACCTCCTCATAGGTAACTTTCCAGTAGGCAGCGACACTCCCAAGCTTTGGTGAGATGACATTGATTCCCAGGCTCACTCCGGTGACCGTGATTCGCCGGCCGGACGTAGCGAGTACGATGCGAAATCGGCAACCGACTTGTTCGGGCGTCCCAACCGCTCCGACCGACTCGCTCTCGGGTCGAACCGCACCGACCGACTCGCTCGGGACACGACTCGCACCGCGCAATGGAGACGTTCCCGGCCGGATAAGTACGATGCGCGCCGCGAGCAGTCCGAACCGACACGCGCCGATCCGGCTCGAAAGAGCAGTCGGAGCCGTACTGGGGTCGCAGCCGCACACAGGGGGACCCCATGGGTCCCCCTACCTGTGCGATGTACTGGGCGCGAGTCGCCGCCGCGCACCCGCTGTAGGGGCGCCCTTGCTTGCTCTCGCACCCATTGAGGCAATGGGAGCCCAGCGTACGCGTTGTACGCACCGGGTCCCATTGACTTCAATGGGAGTCCGACCGACTCGAGTCCGATGGCATACGTGTGCATCGTACTCGCTCGGGTCGGGCTGCACAGGTCCGATTCGGTCGGAAGCTTCCTCCGGTCCGGCCTCGGTCGGAGGAGATTTCCGGCCCGAATCGGAATCGGCCCCATAATGTTTATTACAACACTTAGAATTTGACCAAATAAATTAAGCTGAAAAAATCAATCCGATAATGCCTAGAAAGTGTAATGAAAAGTACTGAGTCATGAATAGAAAATGCCACAGATGTTCTAAGGCTAATGCATCTGTTTTACACAACTCAGGGGTCGATTCCGATTCGGGCCGGAAAAAGCACCGACCGACTCGGAGCCGGAATTTATTCCGACCGACACGTACCTGTGGCGCCCGACACGCCAAGTACGATGCAAGGCGTGCAAAATCCGACCGACACGTCACGAACCCAAGCCGAACGAACCGAGCCGCACGGAAAACAGCAATCCGGCCGGAAAACCACGCGGACCTGAACCGACCGACTACGCACCCGGAACAAATCCAACCGAAACGCATACACGCCGAACTCCAAAGCGCAAAGTACGATGCAAGGCGCGAAAACCTGACGACCGAGTCGTGACGGAGGACAAGCCGTACGACCGACACGCCATACAAAACCGAGCCGAAGTAACACAAAACACTGCGACCGACGCGTGACGCAGCATAGAAAACTGCACAAACACAGCGTGAACGAAACGGAGAACACCGCATGAGACAAATGCAGGGTCCGACTCGGTCACAAGAACGTTTCCAACATGCACAGACAGTACAAAGGAAAAATTACACAAAAAAGGCCAAACAAGCAATTACAAAGCCAATAAATACTGGGGGTGGGGACAGAGAACAAAGACACACCCACAACTCCACCCATATAAAGGACACAAATCCCAACCATGATCCTTTGCAAATGCCATTCTACTGCCAGCACCCAACAGACAGCAACCACACACCCACATCTCATCCCTCACACAAGCCACACACCATCAGCACACCAACAAATACCTACCTCACATACACCCAGCAAAACACACACCCACACACCCTCACCTGCACACCAACACACACATCACTCACCATCACCACCCATCACCATGCCCCCAAGAAGAATCACAAGTTCCTAGATTGTGAATTGGAAGTCCTGGTAGATCGAGATCCTCAGGGTAGAGCCACAGCTGTTTGGCACACTGGTCCAACAGACCCCATCTCCCAGAAAACCAAGATGTGGGAGAGGATCATCAACAGGGTGAACCGCACAATCACCATGTCTGCGCACAAAGATCACACATCCAGAACAGGTGGCATGACGTGCGCAGGAGGGTCCGGGAGCTGCTCAAGAAAGACTACACTCCTGAGCCAATACACCGGCAGTGGCCCTCCTGCCAAGCCAGTATACCTCAGGCCCTGGGAGGAGAAGGTGCGGGCCATCCTTCCGCCAGTGAGCGTATATGGACTAGAGAACATCCCAGAGCCTGGTGAGTACCACAACAAATGTACTACAATATTCCGCCACAATAACACACACATCACTGTCAAGGGGAGAGTCAAACCATGCACTCATAGCAATTACACAGCAACCAGAACAGAATCATCCCAAAATGTGTATGTCAGTCAGATAAACACAACACATGCCATCTCAAAGTTACATCTAACCGTGCCATCACATGTACAAACACAACTACAACTACAGCTAGGCAGTGGCACAAATAGAACTAACAAACACATCCAGACATGTAGCCACCACTACAACACCAACACACAGTGAAGACCACTGAAAGAAAGGAATTATGTGTATGCTGGGCAAGTCAGTGTAGCCAATAGCATCATGGGAGTCGTAGTCACACATATTGCCCCCCCACAACTGTCCCATCAACACCACCATGAACCATGCGCACATCACAGGGAGAAA
>CAWUFW010021829.1:0-110589 GCA_963921515.1 Calotriton arnoldi | reverse complement strand
CTCTTGCAGTGCGTCTCACTTGGACTCCACGCGGGACATGTGTGAGTCCAAGCGGGCATGATGGGCAGCCTGCTGCTGTTTCATGTCTCTGAGGAGCCCCACTACCTGGCTGAGATCTCCGGTGCTGGACTGGTACGCATCGGCTATGCGTACCAGTTGTGGGTCATCATGCACACCAGCAACCTCTGCAAGCAGCGACCTCTGTCTCCCACCCCTCCCACCACCCCTGCCGACATGTGCAGTGCGTGCAGTGGCACGCACAGATGACCCTGGTCCCCCTTGGGGGTTGGTGGTGGTGGTGGTGGTGGTGTTCATGGCCCCACGTTGGTCCAGGGTCCCTGTGCTGGTGTTGCTCCTTGTTCTGTCCATGTCGGCAGGGATGGTATTTGTGGTGACAGTCGTTGGAGGGGTGGGTGCAGGGGTGCAGCTGGTGGTCCTGCTGGTGCTGCAGCTGGTGGTCCTGCTGGTGCTGCATGTTGACTTGCACCGGATGTGCCAGGTTGGTCTTCTTCGTCCGAGGAGGGCAGAGGCTGTACGACACCAGTGAGCTCCGCATCCTCTTGAGCCTGGGACTGGGACTCCTCAGCGTCTGCTGCTGTGTCCCCATCATCACCTGTTTTTGGGAGACACACACAATGTATGTTATGTTTCTGCAGGCATCAATGGTTGACACACCTGACAGTTGTGACTGTGCCTCTGGGTGCGGGCCTGTACATTGCATTGTCCTAAGTCATCACAGTCAGGGGTTGATATTGGTGTAGCACATTGTCCTGCATTATTTGGGCATTTCTATGTATTTGTTGGGGTGTGAACATGGTCTGCATTGGTTGTATTTGGTTGACAGCCGGCCCTCCTTCCCACCCAGCCAGTCAGTTATCCCACCATGGACTGTGCTTGCATTGCAGGGAGTGAAAGTTGTCTTTCAGGATGTCAGTCAGTGGTGTCCTGCTGTTGGTTGTTGCACAGTTGCCAGCAGGGCCTTGTGCTCCCACAGCAGTAGCCAGTGTCAGCCATCTTGTCAGTCCTTATCCACTCCCTGTGATGTGAGCATGGTTCAGGGTGGTGTTGATGGGACAGTTGTGGGGGTGAGCTATGTCTGTGACTATGACTCCCATCATGCTATTGCCTCCACCCCACTTCCCAGAATTCCCATACTTACTTGCTTTTGTGGGGAGTTCAGTGTGTGTGGGTGTGAGAGCAATGGCAAGATGGCTGACAGTGGTGTCCTGCTGTTGGTTGGTGTGCAGTTCCCAGCATTCCCTTGTGCTC
The DNA here is from genome assembly GCA_963921515.1 of Calotriton arnoldi. Lineage (NCBI taxonomy): Eukaryota > Metazoa > Chordata > Amphibia > Caudata > Salamandridae > Calotriton > Calotriton arnoldi. The sequence goes on along the minus strand of CAWUFW010021829.1, from coordinate 109,320 downwards.
CCCACAGCAGTAGCCAGTGTCAGCCATCTTGTCAGTCCTTATCCACTCCCTGTGATGTGAGCATGGTTCAGGGTGGTGTTGATGGGACAGTTGTGGGGGTGAGCTATGTCTGTGACTATGACTCCCATCATGCTATTGCCTCCACCCCACTTCCCAGCATTCCCATACTTACTTGCTTTTGTGGGGAGTTCAGTGTGTGTGGGTGTGAGAGCAATGGCAAGATGGCTGACAGTGGTGTCCTGCTGTTGGTTGGTGTGCAGTTCCCAGCAGGGCCTTGTGCTCCCCACAGCAGTAGCCAGTGTCAGCCATCTTGTCAGTCCTTATCCACTCCCTGTGATGTGAGCATGGTTCAGGGTGGTGTTGATGGGACAGTTGTGGGGGTGAGCTATGTCTGTGACTATGACTCCCATCGTGCTATTGCCTCCACCCCACTTCCCAGCATTCCCATACTTACTTGCTTTTGTGGGGAGTTCAGTGTGTGTGGGTGTGAGAGCAATGGCAAGATGGCTGACAGTGGTGTCCTGCTGTTGGTTGGTGTGCAGTTCCCAGCAGGGCCTTGTGCTCCCCACAGCAGTAGCCAGTGTCAGCCATCTTGTCAGTCCTTATCCACTCCCTGTGATGTGAGCATGGTTCAGGGTGGTGTTGATGGGACAGTTGTGGGGGTGAGCTATGTCTGTGACTATGACTCCCATCATGCTATTGCCTCCACCCCACTTCCCAGCATTCCCATACTTACTTGCTTTTGTGGGGAGTTCAGTGTGTGTGGGTGTGAGAGCAATGGCAAGATGGCTGACAGTGGTGTCCTGCTGTTGGTTGGTGTGCAGTTCCCAGCATGCCCTTGTGCTCCCCACGACACAGCAACAGTGTCAGACATCTTTGATGGGCCTTTCCACTCTCTGTGGGATGTGCATGCGTGAGTGTGAGCTTGCTGGGCCATGTGGTGGGGGATGTAGAGCTGTGCCTACGACTCCCATCATGCTATTGCCTCCACCCCCCTTCCCAGCATGCCCATGCTTCCTTCCTTTTGACTCTGCTTCCCTGTGGGGTGGGCTGCCTGTGCTGACAGGATGGCTGGGAGTGTTGTCCTGGCAGTTGTTTGGCTAAAAGTCCCAAGAGTGTCCCTGTGCTTCACACTACATTACCCAGGGTGGAGGTTCTTTGTGGGATCTTGAGTTAGGATGTGAGGCATTGCATTCTCCCAGGTGGGTTCTGTGGAGTTTGTGTTGAGGGGGTGTGAGGGGAGGTGCTTGTGACTATGGTCAGTGCTGCGAGTCCTCCTTCCCACCCAGCCAGATATCCCACCATGGAACGTGCTTCCATTGCAGGGAGTGGAAGTTGTCTCTCAGGATGTCAGTCAGTGGTGTCCTGCTGTTGGTTGTTGCACAGTTGCCAGCAGGGCCTTGTGCTCCCCACAGCAGTAGCCAGTGTCAGCCATCTTGTGAGTCCTTTTCCACTCCCTGTGATGTGCACATGGTTCATGGTGGTGTTGATGGGACAGTTGTGGGGGTGAGCAATATGTGTGACTACGACTCCCATGATGCTATTGGCTACACTGACTTGCCCAGCATACACAGAATTCCTTCCTTTCAGTGGTCTTCACTGTGTGTTGGTGTTGTAGTGGTGGCTACATGTCTGGATGTGTTTGTTAGTTCTATTTGTGCCACTGCCTAGCTGTAGTTGTAGTTGTGTTTGTACATGTGATGACACGGTTAAATGTAACTTTGAGATGGCATGTGTTGTGTTTATCTGACTGACATACACATTTTGGGATGATTCTGTTCTGGTTGCTGTGTAATTGCTATGAGTGCATAGTTTGACTCTCCCCTTGACAGTGATGTGTGTGTGTATTGTGGCAGAATATTGTGTACATTTGTTGTGTACTCACCAGGCTCTGGGATGTTCTCTAGTCCATATACGCTCACTGGCGGAAGGATGGCCCGCACCTTCTCCTCCCAGGGCCTGAGGTATACTGGCTTGGCAGGAGGGCCACTGCCGGTGTATTGGCTCAGGAGGTAGTCCTTCTTGAGCAGCTCCCGTACCCTCCTGCGCACGTCATACCACCTGTTCTGGATGTCAGTCTTTGTGCGCAGACATGGTGATTGTGCGTTCACCCTGTTGATGATCCTCTCCCACATCTTGGTTTTCTGGGAGATGGGGGTCTGTTGGACCAGTGTGCCAAACAGCTGTGGCTCTACCCTGAGGATCTCGTCTACCAGGACTTCCAATTCACAATCTAGGAACTTGTGATTCTTCTTGGGGGGCATGGTGATGGGTGGTGATGGTGAGTGATGTGTGTGTTGGTGTGCAGGTGAGGGTGTGTGAGTGTGTGTTTTGCTGGGTGTATGTGAGGTAGCTATTTGTTGGTGTGCTGATGGTGTGTGGCTTGTGTGAGGGATGAGCTGTGGGTGTGTGGTTGCTGTCTGTTAAGTGCTGGCAGTAGAATGGCATTTGCAAAGGATCATGGTTGGGATTTGTGTCCTTTATATGGGTGGAGTTGTGTGTGTGTCTTTGTTCTCTGTCCCCACCCCCCAGTATTTATTGGCTTTGTATTTGCTTGTTTGGCCTTTTTTGTGTATTTTTCCTTAGTACTTTTTGTGCATGTTGGAAACGTTCTTGTGACCGAGTCGGACCCTGCATTTGTCTCGTACGGTCTTCTCCGTTTCGTTCACGCTGTGTTTGTGCAGTTTTCTATGCTGCGTACGCGTCGGTCGCGGTGTTTTGTGTTACTTCGGCTCGCAGTTTTGTATGCGTGTCGGTCGTACGGCTTGTCCTCCGTTCGACTCGGTCGTGGTTTACGCGCCTTGCATCGTACTTAGCGGTTTGGAGTTCGCGTGTACGTTTCGGTTGGATTTGTTCCGGGTGCGTGTCGGTCGGTTCGATTTGCGTGTTTTTCCGGCCGGATTGCTGTTTTCCGTGCGGCTCGGTCGTTCGGCTTGGGTTCAGTACGTGTCGGTCGGATTTTGCACGCCTTGCATCGTACTTGGCGTGTCGGGCGCCACAGGTACGTGTCGGTCAGAATAAATTCCGGCTCCGAGTCGGTCGGTGCTTTTTCCGGCCCGAATCGGAATCGACCCCATAGCGTCTAACACATGCATATCAGATGCTCCGGGCTCTGAGTCCATCTACATTGCACAGACCTTGGCACACTTGATGCGTGGTGCCAGGGTATCAGCTTGCTTTGCCTTACATGTCCCTGTGCATGGCAGCTCAATCTCCATGGCATGCATGATGTAGGTCATTTGTGTGTCCATTGGTAACGTCACATGGCACAACAGTGTTTGTGAATCACATGAGTTATGACTTTACAATTGAGGTTATTCACAAATGTTATTTAGGAGTTGCACTGTTAGGTATACTAACTTGACTTCTACTATCTTCCTTTTGTGACTGCCATAATTAGTTAAGTTATGCTTTGGTCACAGTTGACATTTTGTTGCAGGCACACTGTTCTGCTGCACACAAGTGGTGACATCTTGCATAGCTCCCTGTACCGACAGTGTCATGGGCACTCGTCCCAGCTGTTACTTTTGGCATTGGCTCATTGTGATGACACCCTTGGAATGTTGCCACTGAATCAGACTATATGCTAAGTGCAGTTCAACCGACATCCGTAGACACATTGGCCAATATGCTCACAGTGGGCACAGCATGAGAGGGCTCCAAATTTGTTAGGCATTGTTTGTGCACAGGTAGGGGCTGACTGACGCTTTGCACTTTGGCTATAGTCACTATTGTGAACTACACTTCAGTGAGGCAGACTTTGTTGTTCCATATATGTATGTTAGACATGTGCCCTTAGGTCTCCTCATCAATGTGAATCTGGTGTGCAACATCTAGGAATGTGATATGCAAAGCGCAACATCACAACAAGCTTTGTACACCATGTTGAGTGTAAGTAGATATGCCAGGAGATTATGGTTTGCAATTGTTCAGGGTGACACTACTTGTGTCCTGCAACAGACTTGTACATTTAATCACACATGCCTATTTCCTCAATGGACGAGGGTAAAAGTTGGTATATTGCTAGATTGTGGTATCTGATCAATGAGGGCACAGCAATTTTACACATACAGGCTCATCTCACTGCCTATCCGTGTCAGGTAACACATGTACATTGCTTGTATTTCCCTTGGTGGACCTTCTTGTGGATTCACAGTCCATGAATTATTTACTGAGCTCAATACTTGATTGGTCATGTAAACACGCATCTGTGTGAATTGGATAATTTTATTTACAGTACAAGGGGGAAGACTGGAACAGTACTTGCCCATACAACCCAACATAGCATGGATGCCCGTTAGAGGGGCAGACAGAGTCCTTTGGGAGGGACGGATCCAAGGGAAGAGGCGGAGTTTGCAGTGTCATTGTCAAGAAAAAAGACAAATATGGAAGTCCATGTGTAGGTCCAAGGTGAGTGTTGGGGGACATTGGAAGACAATGGAAGAGGAAGTTCAGTGGCATGATAGTAAGAACAGAACCAAGGTAAGACAGGCCTTTTGGCGTCAAAGTTTGCTCTGTGTTCTCCTTACCATTATGGCGGAATCATCCTCATCTTCGTCCTCTGATGTGTCATGTGGGTGGTGGTCTGGTGGGTGCAGCACTGTGAGGCACGGACACATCAGGGGGCGGAGCTGAAGATGTGGAGGCGCCAGCAGCAGCAACTATTGGCGCCAGACCTTGGGGCAGCACTGAGGTGACGAGCAGATGCAGGGCCTGGTAGATCCCAACTACATTGCGCTGGTGTGCAGCCGTGGCAGCCATCTGTTGTTCTTTCCTCCACTCCCTGCTCTCCATTATCCGTGCAAGTCTGGACAAATCTGCGCTGACACTACTGGAGCCACCCTGCTGAGACAGTTGGTCTAGTCTCTGAGTCAGGACTACAGCAATGTCATCCAGGGAGCGTTGTAGAGCATTGAGCGTGATGTGGATGTCTGTCATCCTCTGCATGTGGTCCCGGATGGGACTCAGACACCCATGTATGTCGTCCATTTTGGCTGTCAGGCTCTCAAACCCCACCCGCACCTGGTCACGCGTCTTCCGCTGGACCTCAAGCACATGGCGGTGAAAAGCCTGATATGGGTCGTCAAGGTCCTGGGAGGCAGCTGTGGTGGAAGGTGCTTGCTGCTGGGTGGTTTGTGCAGGGGGTGGGGTTGGCGCAATGCTGCTGGGTTGCCCTGCTCCTGTAGATGGTGTGCCAAGGGAGTCCAGCATCTGTAGGAATTCCTCCTGGTTGATGGTGGTGTAATCGTCCAAGTCAACGGTGAGGGGTGCGTCATTCTGCTGTCCAGGAGGTGTTGTCTCTCCCTCTGCAAGTATGGGAGATACAGTTTAACAGTGTGTTACATGTAGGAGCATGCATTTGTTTACTTTACAAACAGACTGCGGGAGACTGTACATTCTGACTGTTTTGGATGAGATGCTTATTTTGAGCAGGATGGTGATTGTTTCAAGGGCATCACGGATGTGAGCTTGTACTTGTACATTGTCATCTCACATTTTACCAATATGAAAAATGTTTTTTGACAGTGTCTACACACAAGCGCTACCTGTTGTGTCCTCTGTTCAGTTGTGTGAGTGATGCAGTTTGTAACACCTAGTTGTCAATGTTGATCTACTCAGATTTGTATGTGTGTGCACTGCATTGTGTGATAGTGGCACCTGCTGCTTTTGATTTACTGCCCCTTGTCCCTTTCAGGCAATGAGCCTTTGACTTCTGTGAATGTACAATGCAGAGATGTTGAAAGCTGTGGTGATTATGTGTCTTGGTCAGAGTTGTGACACTTGTGCATAGTAGGTCATGAAATGTCTGGTTCACATCAGGGGTTGTGTGTACAGAAGGATGTGTCAGAGTGTGACCTGCTCCTTTAAGGAGGTGGTCCACACTCCGGCACATCAGTGAGATGTCCTGCACCATGTAAATATGTTTGTCCTGCAGGCATGCTATTCATCATGCACTGTCACTTGCCTTGTCAGTGTGGCTCACAGACCTGCAGCTTTGCAGGTTACTGCACATGTGCATGTGTTTTGTGTGAGATTAGTTATGTGTGAGGAGGGCACCCTTTTGGCACTTTGGCAATGAGAGCCTACTTGCTTTTTCAACGTGCCTGCACTATGTAGGACACATGTGCATCTATGTAGCTTTGGCTATTGTGATTTGTCTTGTGTGCATTCTGTCAGTCATGTTTAATCTTGCATGTATTGCTTACTGCACTTCTGTTGGATTACCCATTCTGAGTGTGGTGCAGCATGTATTGCAATAGTTGTTACTGTCTGTTCAGACGGTGTCAACACCCATTACCCGCAACTTTGACCCCACATGTGGTGTGTGTGTGGCAATAGTGTCCCGTATAGGGCAGGACGTGGGGCGGGGGAGGGGCAGGGTGGAGGGTAGTAAACACCGGAATACAGATGAATGCATGTAAGTAGACATTTAAAACAATAAAAGGGATTTCGTTGGGCGCCCTGCATCGCATTTGGCAAAGCAGTGCGCACAAATGAATCCGTTTTAATGATTTAAATGTATACTTACCTGCATTCATCCGTATTCCAGTGTTTACTACACCCCACCCTGCCCCTCCCCTGCCCCACGTCACCGCCCGGCAGCACGCCCTATACGGGACACTACTGGTGTGTGTTACAGGATTTTGCGTATGTTGATTTTCAGATGCGTATTTATGTTGCTCAGGCCTTGTCAGTGCCACCCTCACAACAGATGCAAATGGCATGGTGATGTGTATTTGTGTATGTGCCATGCAGCTGCTGACATGGATGATACATGCTGTCCTGGTTCCAGATATTCAAGGCCTGGCTTTGCGTGTGTGTGATGATTTGACTTACTGGATGTTTGTTCACTGACACAGTTGACTTACCAAACAGATGTGTTTACATGCACATGATCGTGTGATGGCCAACTGAAATGATGACAGAGGTGGAATGCTGTTTTCAGTATGGCAGATGTGTACACTTGGGGGTGGATGAGTGAAATTTGACCTTATGATTGAGTGTGCCTTTTGGGGCTTTTTAATTGTTTGTGGCAACTTTGCTATCCTTGCTTGTTGTCATACTTTGTTTGGCATACTTCTTTACGGGGACATTGTTGTTGTGTTAGTTTGTCACAACAACAAGTAAAGCAGTACAGCTTTGTGAGACACATTGCTGATATGCATTGTACACGTACCGTGGTGTTGCAGGTATTGCCCCCCTGCTGATTGCATACCATTGCCCCATGAGTAAAGTCTGCAGCATGTGTGCATTTAGTCATATGACTATTTTAGCCATCGGCCTACATGGTCACTTTTTTTGGACATTGCATGTGTTGCCGGTATGCAGACTCACTAGATGCTTTCTCACTTGCTGTACGCAGGACTGCATTGCATGAACAGACAAGGGGGCATATTGCTTGGCGATGCATGAGTTTGTCACGATGTCCCCCTTGCCTCATCACCACGCATATCCAATTCATCAGCACAAGGCTGCATCTCCCAGACGCCCAAATGAGCATGCATTGTGAATGTGACAGATCACGTGCACGAGTAAGCATGCCAACAACAAGCTCAGCGCACCTGCAACTTTGCGCATGTGTCTGACTTGTGTGCAACGTTGTGTATGGCCATCAAAGTCACCCTTGATGGCCATGCATAACCTTGCACACAAGTCAGACACATGCGCAATGTTGCAGGTGTGCTGAGCTTGTTGTTGGCATGCTTACTGGTGCACGTGATCTGTCACATTCACACTGCATGCTCATTTGGGCATCTGGGAGATGCGGCCTTGTGCTGATGAATTGGATATGGGTTCTGATGATGCAAGGTGTGCATTTTGCCAGCCTTCCGCATCTCTAGGTGATGTGGCACTTTGCTAATTGATGTTGCCCTTATTTTGTGGTCTGATGTTGTACCTGGACTGTGTTTGGCTAACTTTTCGGTGCACATTTCAAAGTCTGTGTGCCCGGCAATATGTGTCTTGCAATGTTTTGGTTGAGTCAGGTGATATGTGTCCATGCCACCATGCACAGGGCTATCTGGGACCTGATCCACAGTAATTGTGGGTCTGCAATGCAATTTATTGTGCATGAGTTCCATTGTGCCCATCCACCCCCATCCACCCACTCCATGATTGGTACTCACCCTGTGGTTGTGTCTGCTCACATTCAGCAGTATCCTGACCCGGCACTCCGACCACCGTTTTATCAGTGATGACTTGGGCCACCATTTCATCCGTCTCATCCAGCTCCAGCAGGGGCACTGGACTCCCACCTCCAGTCGCATTTGCTGCCTTCCGGTTGGCTGCTATTGTTTCCTTGGTATTTTTCTTACTATCATTCCAGCGCTTCCTGACCTCGTCCACTGTCCTCCTCTTCCTCTCTCCAACAGCATTCACCTTGTCCGTAATATCCTCCCATATTTCTTTTTTTCTTGACAATGGCACTGTGCGTTTGACAAATAGCTCCTGTTGATGTTCAGCCACCAGGCCACACAGGACCTGATTTTCCTGGTGACTGAACCTGGGGTTCCTCTTCCTCTTGGCCTTATCCTGGGTTTCTGTCTGGTCCTCCTGGCTAGCTGGGGGGTTGTTTGTAGGCTCAGCACTTGTCCCAGCTTCCTCCAAGTCGCTTCTGGTATCTGTTGTATTCTCCATTTTGAAATATTTTTTTTTTCCTGCCTGTAGGCCTTTTATAGTGCATTTTGGCGCTTGAATCGTGTGACATGCGGTGAGCAGTCAAAATATCGAAAATTAAATATCGACCTACACTAATATCGAGGAGACAATATCGAAGGGACAGAATATCAATGTTAAGAATATCGATGGACAGAATATCGACCCTAAGGTAAGTAATATCGATTTTTTTATATCGATGTAAGTAATATCGAAGTTAGTAATATCGATATCAAATATATCGATGTTACTAATATCAATGTTACTAATATCGATATTTATATTATTATGTATTTTGTTATGTATTTAATATGTATGTGTTATATGTGTTTTTGTTAAGTGTTCTACTTGTCTAAAAATATATGTATACAATTTTTATATGTTAATAATGTTTTTTAAGGTATTTTTGTTTTTTAGTACCGTAGCGGGTTGTGGGTTTATAGGGGAATAGGGTGGGAAGTAATTTAATTATACTAAATTAATTATTAATTTTTAGGAATTATAAATTAATTTTAATTATTTTTTGCGTTTAAGTTCTGTAGCGGGTTGTGGGTTTATAGGGGAATAGGGTGGGAAGTAATTTAGGGGTCGATTCCGATCTCGGCCGGTAGGGCAGCTAACAGTATTCGTCCGGAAAAAATACCAGCCGAATGCGTGTTTCCCGACCGATTCGTACACTCGTCCGGACGAACAAGTACGATGCGTATAACAACCCAGTTTCCGAGCGAGCCGTACTCACCCAATCCAGCTCCTGTTCCCCGCCCGAGCCGGATCCGTGAACGCCGAATCGAGCCGCACGGAAGCAAATACACAGCACCTTCCGGCCGGACTAGTACGATGTGCAATCCGTACACGCCGAACCCGTCGCTATGTCCGGCACGTTTGAGCATCCGGGCGAGCCGTATATAAGCTCCGTTTCGCGCCACAAGACGATCCACGGCTACGAGACGAACAAGCCTGCTACGAGTACGACTCGAAGACACGAGAAACCCGAACGAGACGATCCAAGCATGAATCCCATTGCGCAGGTCCTACCTATACTCTACATCTATTACCGGGACCAGCACGGACGCGTACGGCGCAGACGGTAAGTCAAACACCAACAATACAAACAAACGACACGTACCCGAAATATGTCACACACACATAGGGATGCACAAATAACGTACACTAGCAACAGCAGAACCATAGGGGTGGGATGGCCAACACCAATGCCATACACACCCATAGGGGGATGGATGCCTACCACCAACTCCACCCTACCACCACCCCTACTCAGGGGGCCTGGATGCCTGCCACTACTACCATCCCCACCCTTAGGGGTATGGATGCCTACCACTACCACCATCACTACTCAGGGGGCCTGGATGCCTACCACTACCACCACCCCTACTCAGGGGGCCTGGATGCCTGCCACTACTACCATCCCCACCCTTAGGGGTATGGATGCCTACCACTACCACCACCCCTACTCAGGGGGCCTGGATGCCTGCCACTACTACCATCCCCACCCTTAGGGGTATGGATGCCTACCACTATCACCACCCCTACTCAGGGGGGGCTGGATTCCTACCACTACTACCATCCCCACTCATGGGGGGATGGATGCCTACCACTACCACCACCCCTACTCAGGGGGGCCTGGATGCCTGTCACTACTACCATCCCCAGTCATCTGCACACACACAAAACACGTGTCAAGCAAGTTGCACTGTATACACAGATGAGTCCTTCGACATTGATGTGCAAAACTGCATATCCAGTGGAGCTGGGCACACAGTCAGGGAAATCGGAACATTGAACAGTGGTAAGCCCACCAGATGTGCATCAGTGTAACACAAAGATGTTCATTTACAAATGCAAAATGGACATCCCTGTGTCAAATGCTGAACATTACACCCTCAGACTGTAGCAAAGGATGCCATAGATCCAGACTACAACAGGACACATATCCCATGGACCACATGGAGTCCATCACTGCAACACTTCCTTTTCCTGATGTGAACACTATTACAACTGCAAATGCAGGATGCTACTCATCCACATCATGTACATCAAAAGAAAACCCACAAGTAAACAAAAAGAGGCTTTATTCAGCAAATGTCAGGGTAAACACGGAAGTCCAAAAGAAACTAAGGCCAATGGCCAGTCCAAAATCACAGTCCCAACAGGGTGAGAAGTGACAACTGGTCACACATTGCTTGCCTGCACTGGTACGGTTAGGGGACATCCCCCTTGGAGGGGCATACAAGGGGCAGGCCAGGCACCGCAGGGACAGGATCAGGGGATGGCAGAGTGAGGCAGTGAAGGGGTGGTGGGTGCAGGAGTGTCACCGGCAACTGCAGTGGAGGTGTCTGACTCAGGGGGGGCCGGCACCACTGTGGTACACAAGTCAGTTGGTGTGGGTGCTGCAACCACTGCAGTGGGCTGGACTGATGTAGTGGACTGGGTACCCACTGCAGTGCTCGAGTCAGACGTGGTGGTTGTGGACTCCACTGCAGTGCATGACTCCAAGGGAGTGGAAGGGTGGGCAGATGAGGTGGGCAGGACAGAGGGGGCGACCCAGTCTCCACAACAGTGCCACTAACAGGCAGAGTGTCTGGGTTGGGGGTGGAAGAGCATGTGGCAGGGGGGAGGGCCTAAGCAGTCTGGGGATGCGGTATCGGTGTGTGGGGGAACCTGGGGCAGGGTGTGGCGCGGGAACCTGTGCAGTGGTGGCCTGGGGGATGGAGGAGAGAGACTGGGCGGTGGAGCTGCGTGGTGGTGGTGGTGGGGTCTTGCTCTTCCTGGTCCGGGGGGACTTCCTAATGGGGTCCTGTGTCTGCCTGCACCTGAGGGAGGGTGTCCGGGGGCGAGGGGCACTCCCCTCTGTGTGGGTGGACTTCCTCTTCCCCCGGTATGCTGGATCATCAGATTGGAGGGGAAGAGGCTGAGGTCACACAGGAAGATCTGCTGTGTAGGTGGGGTAGCAGGCGAGGCAAGGGAAGGGGTCTTGGAGGGAGAGGATTTGGAGGACTGCGGAGTGAATGTGGATGCGTGTGTGTGTGTGTTCCCCATCCCCTGTGTCTGTGGTATCAGTCCCCTGAGGATGCTTGTGTGCACGTCTTGCCTTTCTCTTGAGTGTGTCTGTGCTGCTCGTGTCTGTGTGTTTGGGTGACTGTGCAGGTGTGCATGTGCTTTGGACAGGTAGGGGGCAGGAAGTGTGGATGGGGCAGAGGTGGGAGGGGTGAGGGACTGTTGGAGGAGGGACACTGCTGCCGTCAGGGAGGAGTCCATGGACTTATTGCTCCTCTGTAGGGCAGACATACCCATCGAGATGCCCTCCATGAACGACACCAGCTGTGTCAGCAGAGTGGTGTGTGCATGGAGGACACTCAGCATTGCTGTCTGCCCTACATGGAGCTGCCGAAGGAGGTACACAGACTCCTCACTCAGGGCAGCAGGGGACACAGGGGCAGGGGGTGCAGTGCCTGGCACGAAGGAGACACGCTCCCGAGCACGGGAGCCTCCACGGACCTCAGAGATGGGAGCCAATGGGAGGGCGGTGGTGGTGGTGGTGGTGGCGGGGCCAGACAGACTAGCTGGCCTTTGGTGGCTGCTGAGACCCGCCTCCACAAGGGAGTCATCCTCCGAGCTGCTGTGGTCCTCAGCTGAGGTGGATGGTGCTGAGGTCTCCTCGGTGTGGCTCCCCTCGCCCTCCGTGCCACTGGGTCCCTCTGACCACTCGTCCGATGCTGACCCAGTCTGGCTCCGCTGCTTCTCCTGGTCCATGGAGCTGTCCGCTCCTGTGGCCGTGGATGTATCTGCAAACAATTAGGGAAACAGACAAACATCAGTCACCTGCACTGACCGCACACACCACTGTAAGTAAAGCACATTACAGAGCAAGCCCTGGCATCCTTAGTTGAACATTGCCTAAAGTCCTCACACAGATTCGGGAAGCCAATTGTCAGTCTGATGGTCAACCATGGGACTCACACCCCTCCTGCCCTTGCACCCATCTGTCTGGTGCCTGTCTGATGGTAAGACCCCAGTGTGGACACATGCACCACCTACACAGTTGTTAGACATTGCAGGGAACACGGTGAAGTATGTGAACATGCACACATCACATCTCTTGCCACTGAGTCAGTGCAGGTGTCCGGATAAAGGGATGGCCAGAGTCTAAATAGAAATGCATGTGATGCATACCAGCACCAGACACCATGATGCACCCATGTCCGGATAGTCAATGCCACAATGGGGTGCATGTTGCACATGTCACTCCCCTGCAGGATCAGTCCCAGGAAGTTTGATGCCATGACACAGGAATGCGTACAAAGTCATACATTACTGTCTCAAGTCACATGGCCATGGCAGCCAGCCAACAACAGTCTGCACTGTGTCACAATCCGAGGGCATGGGGAATGCAAGTTATGTGACTGATAAGTGCACATGTCCATCCCCCAAAAACCACATCATCTGTACTACTATTTGTCCACATCATACCAACTGGACATATGGGGGACATGAAACTCAACTCTCTGAACATGAGCACCTCACAGTGTGCTGTGAATGAAAATACAGCTGCCTGAAAGTCACAGTCGCAAACACCTGTGTGCACAGTCAAGTGATCAGACACCTATAAGTCACAGAAGTATTGTCTATCATGGTCACATCTCCGATGGCATGCTGAGCCCTAACCGATAAACATACCAGTAGTCCTGACAACGAAGACACAGCACAATGAGACAGAGGCAGACACCTGAGGGTACATTTCACTGATCACAACATGCCAGATGATACACGGGAGTGGGAGTACAGAGTGTATTGTATGCCCTGGAGTAGGCATGACTGTCCAGCTCCACCTGTAAGAGGGATGAGTCCTGGACAGTAGGCAGGTGGCTAAGCATGTGTGACACACTGGATACACATACTCCTGAGGCCCAAACATTGTTCCCACCAGCAGCATGGGTGTGTGCCAAATTCCCCAGGGACATGTGGTGAGTCAGAGCAGCAAGCGGACCACATATCAAAGTTACACCCAGATTACATGTCAGAACTTAGGCATTGTGTAAGCAATTGACCCACCCATGAATCGCACAACATAGTCACGGGAACAAATGCTGTCCCCCACCTTGAGCAAAGCTAAATGCAATGACACAGTCCCCAAATGACACAATTTCCTGACTATAAGGGCCACTCATATGCATATCAGAGGAGAAGTGGGCATGTCACAAATGAGGGACATGGGTCCTGGACCACATGACTGATGTACTGTGGAAGTTTAACCAGGCCAGAGGAGGGCACATAGCATGTCAGACAAAGTGCACAGTGCAGTCATGGACTCACCTCCTCCTTGCTGCTGTCTGGCCTTCAGCTGCACATCCAGGTCAGGGAAGACCACCGCCAGGATCCAGAGCATGTGGGGGGTCAGGGTCCGGTGTCCGCCCCTCCTGTGAGGAGGCGACAGCTTCAGCTGGACCCGTGCGATCCTCCGGGTCCAGCCACGAAGGTCCTGCCACCTCTTCTGGCAGTTGCGGATCCTGCGCCTGTAGACCCCCATGGATCTTACTTCCCGGGCGATGGTTAGCCAGATTTCCTGCTTCTGGTGGGCATCAACCTGTGAGGATGACAAAGTGAAAAGGCCATTACTACACATGCAACATATACGTGCATCACACAGTTGGATATACATGTCTCAATCACAGGGGCATATGATGTATAAGCCTGGGCGTAGTTCGCGAAGTAGCGCTACGCGAAGCTACGCAAAGTGCAGTTCGCACTACGCGAGCTACGCGTAGCACTACGCGAACTGCGTAGTGCACTGTTCGCAATGATTGCACAGTGCCGGATGCTTGTCCGCACTGTGCAATCATTGAAAACGGCATCTTGCACAGTGCGAGCTGTCTTTTACTGCCGCTCGAGTAGATTTTTACTCGAGCGGCAGCTTTCTCAACGCGGACTGGTAGTTTCTCATCGCGAGCGGTCGCGAACATACGCGACCACTCGCAATGAGAAACCTGACCTCCCCGCGTTGAGAATCTCGCCGGGAGGTTTATTTTCCACGCTCGCGATCGGCAACTTGATGTTGCTGATCGCGAACGAGGAAAAAGTCTCGCCGGGATGTCATTTTGCTTGCTCGCGGTCGCCAACTTGACGTTGAGGACCGCGAGCAAGCAAAAATTCGCGTTGTGCGAAGTAGCGCAAACTTCGCAAACTACGCGAGCGTAGCATAGTGCTTTGCCCAGGGTTAATGATGTACACAGGCAGTGCAACAATGGCTATGAACAGTTTGCCAGCAGTCACTACATGGTATCATTGCTCAGGGGAAGAGCCAGCATTATATGTGTGCTGCAGAGGCAGATACTGTCCCATGTGTCCAAAGTGATAGGTCCAAGTCGTTTGCATCTTCTGAATCTGACCAATCCATGGAATAGCAGCACTAATACACGCCCACAGCATCCTTCAAATCTTCAACTTCATGACACCCATGATTTTGCAACATTGTTGTGGATGGCCAACTGAATTCACTGCATCAGACTCGTTGGAGCTTCGAAAATGCGTCCGTTGCCATGCCAGGCCCCAGCCAATGTGTGCGCACCATTCGGTCCATTGCTGTACAATGCGTATTTCGGGATACAACGCGTACCCGCACACATCATATGCAATGGGCCGGCCGGGCACACCGATCGGTCCATTGCTGTACAACGCGTATTTCGGGATACAACGCGTACCCACACACATCATATACAATGGGCCGGCCGGGCACACCGATCGGTCCATTGCTGTACAACGCGTACCTGTACAGGTCAGTCGCATATGTCACCATGCTTGTCACTGGTGAATGTATGCCAGCCACATATACCTGCCAGAGACCCAGGGGCACACCTACAACACCACACCCAGTCCACACTGTTTCCTGAGGCATGTAAGGCTGCATTTCCTTCTCTGTGTATGGGGGTTAACATGTGGTTTCTGTGGTGGCACTTGTGGGCAGCCACACCCAGGCTGTGCATGTGTTCATGGGGACAGGGTCCTTGGTGTGTTGTGCACATGACCACTGTGATGTGCAACAGTTCATTTTGTAGCATGTGGCATGGTCACATTTCCAGGTTGTGTATGTGTATGACATGTCACATACCCCCAGAGTCCCATGTGGGAAGGCATGTACATCACAGGATGACCCATTGCCACAATAGTGATGTCCCTCCACAGTCTGTGTGCATGTTGTGTTTCCGATGTCACTGATTCCATGTGCACGATGGGAGACAGTCTCCACATCAACGTTGTTTGTGCATGGACTTTGATGTTGTGCATCACTGGCGTCCATGTCTGTCCTGCGGATGCGACAGGGGCCACTACCTGTGGGAGTCATGTTTGTTTTTCTGACGTGTAGGGCAGACATACCCGTCGAGATGCCCTCCATGAACGACACCAGCTGTGTCAACAGAGTGGTGTGTGCATGGAGGACACTCAGCATTGCTGTCTGCCCTACATGGAGCTGCCGAAGGAGGTACACAGACTCCTCACTCAGGGCAGCAGGGGACACAGGGGCAGGGGGTGCAGTGCCTGGCACGAAGGAGACACGCTCCCGAGCACGGGAGCCTCCACGGACCTCAGGGATGAGAGCCAATGGGAGGGCGGTGGTGGTGGTGGTGGTGGCGGGGCCAGACAGACTAGCTGGCCTTTGGTGGCTGCTAAGACCCGCCTCCACAAGGGAGTCATCCTCCGAGCTGC
The DNA here is from genome assembly GCA_963921515.1 of Calotriton arnoldi. Taxonomy (NCBI): domain Eukaryota; kingdom Metazoa; phylum Chordata; class Amphibia; order Caudata; family Salamandridae; genus Calotriton; species Calotriton arnoldi. The sequence continues at coordinate 92,946 of CAWUFW010021829.1, read as the reverse complement.
TGTGGTCCTCAGCTGAGGTGGATGGTGCTGAGGTCTCCTCTGTGTGGCTCCCCTCGCCCTCCGTGCCACTGGGTCCCTCTGACCACTCATCCGATGCTGACCCAGTCTGGCTCCGCTGCTTCTCCTGGTCCATGGAGCTGTCCCCTCCTGTGGCCGTGGATGTATCTGCAAACAATTAGGGAAACAGACAAACATCAGTCACCTGCACTGACCGCACACACCACAGTAAGTACAGCACATTACAAAGCAAGCCCTGGCATCCTTAGTTGAACATTGCCTAAAGTCCTCACACAGATTCGGGGAAGCCAATTGTCAGTCTGATGGTCAACCATGGGACTCACACCCCTCCTGCCCTTGCACCCATCTGTCTGGTGCCTGTCTGATGGTAAGACCCCAGTGTGGACACATGCACCACCTACACAGTTGTTGGACATTGCAGGGAACACGGTGAAGTATGTGAACATGCACACATCACATCTCTTGCCACTGAGTCAGTGCAGGTGTCCGGATAAAGGGATGGCCAGAGTCTAAATAGAAATGCATGTGATGCATACCAGCACCAGACACCATGATGCACCCATGTCCGGATAGTCAATGCCACAATGGGGTGCATGTTGCACATGTCACTCCCCTGCAGGATCAGTCCCAGGAAGTTTGATGCCATGACACAGGAATGCGTGCAAAGTCATACATTACTGTCTCAAGTCACATGGCCATGGCAGCCAGCCAACTACAGTCTGCACTGTGTCACAATCCGAGGGCATGGGGAATGCAAGTTATGTGACTGATAAGTGCACATGTCCATCCCCCAAAAACCACATCATCTGTACTACTATTTGTCCACGTCAAACCAACTGGACATATGGGGGAATGAAACACCACTCTCTGAACATGAGCACCTCACAGTGTGCTGTGAATGAAAATACAGCTGCCTGAAAGTCACAGTCGCAAACACCTGTGTGCACAGTCAAGTGATCAGACACCTATAAGTCACAGAAGTATTGTCTATCATGGTCACATCTCCGATGGCATGCTGAGCCCTAACCGATAAACATACCAGTAGTCCTGACAACGAAGACACAGCACAATGAGACAGAGGCAGACACCTGAGGGTACATTTCACTGATCACAACATGCCAGATGATACACGGGAGTGGGAGTACAGAGTGTATTGTATGCCCTGGAGTAGGCATGACTGTCCAGCTCCACCTGTAAGAGGGATGAGTCCTGGACAGTAGGCAGGTGGCTAAGCATGTGTGACACACTGGATACACATACTCCTGAGGCCCAAACATTGTTCCCACCAGCAGCATGGGTGTGTGCCAAATTCCCCAGGGACATGTGGTGAGTCAGAGCAGCAAGCGGACCACATATCAAAGTTACACCCAGATTACATGTCAGAACTTAGGCATTGTGTAAGCAATTGACCCACCCATGAATCGCACAACATAGTCACGGGAACAAATGCTGTCCCCCACCTTGAGCAAAGCTAAATGCAATGACACAGTCCCCAAATGACACAATTTCCTGACTATAAGGGCCACTCATATGCATATCAGAGGAGAAGTGGGCATGTCACAAATGAGGGACATGGGTCCTGGACCACATGACTGATGTACTGTGGAAGTTTAACCAGGCCAGAGGAGGGCACATAGCATGTCAGACAAAGTGCACAGTGCAGTCATGGACTCACCCCCTCCTTGCTGCTGTCTGGCCTTCAGCTGCCCATCCAGGTCAGGGAAGACCACCGCCAGGATCCAGAGCATGTGGGGGGTCAGGGTCCGGTGTCTGCCCCTCCTGTGAGGAGGCGACAGCTTCAGCGGGACCCTTGCGATCCTCCGGGTCCAGCCACGAAGGTCCTGCCACCTCTTCTGGCAGTTGCGGATCCTGCGCCTGTAGACCCCCACGGATCTTACTTCCCGGGCGATGGTTAGCCACATTTCCTGCTTCTGGTGGGCATCAACCTGTGAGGATGACAAAGTGAAAAGGCCATTACTACACATGCAACATATACGTGCATCACACAGTTGGATATACATGTCTCAATCACAGGGGCATATGATGTACACAGGCAGTGCAACAATGGCTATGAACAGTTTGCCAGCAGTCACTACATGGTATCATTGCATGGGAAGTAAACCTAGTTGGAATGCACTGTTACTGCACTGTACCAGTTCAGTGCATGTAACTACACACTTTGGGGTGTGACAACTACTCAGTGAGCATGCTAGCCAGTGGTGTGCACACTGAAAGTCCTGCTAGTCAGACAACATGCACAATTAGTAAGGCAGTGGACAGCACACTCACCTGCTCCCCTGGTTTCCCATACAGCTTGCTGTACTGTGGAAGGAGGCTGTCCAGCAGGGCGTGGTTCTCCTCAAGGCTGAAGGCTGGGGCCCTCTCCACAGTACGTGCCATTGCAGGAGCCAGAGGATGCATAAACAGCAGCAGTGTTGGTGGCAGATGTCGTGCTGGAGCATGTAGTGCAGGCAAGTGAGCTCTCAGGGGAAGAGCCAGCATTATATGTGTGCTGCAGAGGCAGATACTGTCCCATGTGTCCAAAGTGATAGGTCCAAGTCGTTTGCATCTTCTGAATCTGACCAATCAATGGAATAGCAGCACTAATACACGCCCACAGCATCCTTCAAATCTTCAACTTCATGACACCCATGATTTTGCAACATTGTTGTGGAAGGCCAACTGAATTCACTGCATCAGACTCGTTAGAGCTTCGAAAATGCGTCCGTTGCCATGCCAGGCCCCAGCCAATGTGTGCGCACCATTCGGTCCATTGCTGTACAATGCGTATTTCGGGATACAACGCGTACCCGCACACATCATATGCAATGGGCCTGCCGGGCACACCGATCGGTCCATTGCTGTACAACGCGTATTTCGGGATACAACGCGTACCCGCACACATCATATGCAATGGGCCGGCCGGGCACACCGATCGGTCCATTGCTGTACAACGCGTACCTGTACAGGTCAGTCGCATATGTCACCATGCTTGTCACTGGTGAATGTATGCCAGCCACATATACCTGCCAGAGACCCAGGGGCACACCTACAACACCACACCCAGTCCACACTGTTTCCTGAGGCATGTAAGGCTGCATTTCCTTCTTTGTGTATGGGGGTTAACATGTGGTTTCTGTGGTGGCACTTGTGGGCAGCCACACCCAGGCTGTGCATGTGTTCATGGGGACAGGGTCCTTGGTGTGTTGTGCACATGACCACTGTGATGTGCAACAGTTCATTTTGTAGCATGTGGCATGGTCACATTTCCAGGTTGTGTATGTGTATGACATGTCACATACCCCCAGAGTCCCATGTGGGAAGGCATGTACGTCACAGGATGACCCATTGCCACAATAGTGATGTCCCTCCACAGTCTGTGTGCATGTTGTGTTTCCGATGTCACTGATTCCATGTGCACGATGGGAGACAGTCTCCACATCAACGTTGTTTGTGCATGGACTTTGATGTTGTGCGTCACTGGCGTCCATGTCTGTCCTGCGGATGCGACAGGGGCCACTACCTGTGGGAGTCATGTTTGTTTTTCTGACGTGTACATGATACGCCATGTCATGCCAGTGTCCATGTGGCAAGACAGGGTCACTGGGAATCTACCTGTCAATGATCTGTGATGCCTGTGGCGCATCTGTCCAGACATGTCACTGTGGTGTGTGTGTGGAACGTGACAGCAGTAAATGGGTACTGTGACACAGCCTAATGGGTTCCCATAGCACAACCTGGTACCTGTTGTGCACACATGTTGTACTGAGAAGTTAGATGATGGCCATGTAGGTGCGAGTTATGTCCGACAGAACGGCACACACATCAAGTACTTGTGTCACGTAATGATGTATCATGTGAAATTGAGTATGGTGAATTGCACATATGTGGGGTGACTGGCAATCTTTCTTCCTTCAACCTATGCACTGCAGGGCTCCAGCTGTCCATAGACCATTCCCTGACCTGGAAACGATGGTGGAACGTGACAGCATCTGACGGTACCGCTTCACCAGGCAGCTGATTGAGGATTTGGCAGTGCGCTTGGTACCACATTTGCAACCTGGCCGGACGTACCCTACGGCGCTGACCCCCAAGGTGAAGGTAATGGCAGCCCTACACTTATTTGCCACCGGTACCTTTCAACACACTGTTGCGACTGCCGGTGGGATGTCACAGACTATGTTCAGCCGTGTGCTACTCGATGTTTTGGAGGCAATGTTGAGATGCCTGAACCAGTACATCTATTTCCCAACACGTCAACAACTGACTGACGTCAAGAGTGACTTCTATGCCCTGGGGAGGATGCCACATGTCATTGGCTCCATTGATGGGACACATGTGGCTTTGATACCACCACAGGCACATGAGCAGGCATACCGGAACCGTAAACATTACCATTCGATCAATGCTCTGGTGGTATGTTTAGCAGATATGAGCATCACACATGTGTGCGCCCGTTTCCCTGGTTCAGCACACGATGCCTACGTGATGAGGAGTAGTCGCATCCCGAGGATGATGGCACAGATGCAGAACCAGCGTGCCTGGCTTGTCGGTGTGTACTGACTTTGTACCATTGTGTGTGTTCTGATCTGTAGTATTCCACCCACTTTTCCAAATCAGCTAATGTGCACTTGTCTGTCCGTAGGTGACTCCGGATACCCCAACATGCCGTGGTTGCTGACACCCCTCAGGAACCCTGTGACACCAGCCCAGATGCGCTACAATGAGGCACATGGTCGGACCAGGAGAGTGATAGAGCGGACCTTTGGTCTCCTGAAGAGCCGCTTCCGCTGCCTGGACAAGACAGGAGGGGCCCTCCCATAAGCCCCATCAAAGGTGTGCAAGATTGTCATCGTCTGCTGCATGCTACACAACATGGCAGTGCGGAAGGAGTTGCCTCTCATCCTGGATGACGATGACCAACGTCCGCCACCTGTGGAGGATCCTGGCCTGGACCACGATGCCAGTGATGATGATGATGGTGATGTCCGCACACAGCTCATCACCAACTTCTTCAGCTGAATGTGAGTATCCAGGGAGATGTAATGTGAATGACGTGAGTTTGCATGATATGTGTGGGTGGTGCTCTGGTGCTGTTTGAGTGTGGCCATGTGCTACTTGACTGGATGCGTGCAGCAATGTGTCCTTCCAGGTAGTCTGAACTCCCCAACAGTTTTGATATGCTAACTTGGTTTTGTGTAGTTGTCTTGTGCCATGTATTGGGCATGAGTATTGCAGTACTGTCCTGTTAGACAGTGATTTTAACTGTGTGTCATATCTGTCCTTCACAGGGTGCTTACTGAGTACTTTGGTCATATTGGATCCCCCGACACCATGATTCAGCTTTAAGGGTGGCAGCAGTAGTTGGCCTACAAGAGATGTGCCACACACCCCTGGACTTCATATCTTCTGCACTTGTTGACTGTGTGGCCACTGCCACGTGGGTAAACCTTGCATTTGTAGTGGAAACAACATGTTGCAAATGTGTAATAAACCTTCACTTTGGGATGTGCGTTGTCTGTGGTCACACATCTGACTGACATTTGCTTACTGCACCTGTGGGCTAGTTGACACAGACTCTGAATAGGTGTGGTGTCTGTGCATTCCACTGTATTTCCTGGCAACATCACTGTGGGCGATGAGTCCGATGGCCCTGGTGTCTGTGTTGTGTAGCCCTAGTGGTGTGTCTCCCTCATACGTGTCACGTCACCATGACTCACACGACAGTGTTGTACATGCTGTAGCAGTTAGCATACACAGTGTAATTTAGCAGAACATCATCACCATAACAGTATCCACATTTGAATAACAACAGTGGCAAGTATGGTGTACTAGTGATTTTATTTACAGAAATGTGTGTGTGTATAGTGCACAGGATGGTGGGTGCTGTACATTGGGATTGTGATCCAAAGTTCCCAGATGAGTTGGAAGTCTTGGTAGCAGAAATGTCCTGAGTGAAGTCCACAGTCATATGATACATTAGTCCAACTTGAACTCCCCATGTCATGTGGGAAAGTAGTGTTGCATTCGACAGGGTGAAACGTTTGCATACAAAGGAGAATTTCCGGAACAGGTGTTGGCTTCCTGGGGGATGTACGTGGCCATCAACCTCCAGTTTTCCTTCCTCGTACGACCCCTCTTCTTTGGGGGGGGACCCTCACGTGCAGGCTGCGGCGGTGCAGGGGACTCTCCGCCAGAGTCCTCCTCCCTCCCTGTGGCGGTGTCAGTTGTTGCAGCACCAGATGTAGTGGGCACACTTGGAGGTGTGGCCATGTTGGTGCTAATCTGGCGAAGGCATGTCAATATGTCCCTATGCACCGCTGTGAGTTCTTGCAATGTGTCCCACTTGGACTCCATGCCCGACATGTGTGTCTCCACACGGGACATGTGTGTCTCCACACGGGCCATGTGTGTCTCCACACGGGCCATGTGGGAGTCCAAGCGGGCATGATGGGCAGCCTGCTGCTGTTGTATGTCCTTGAGGATCCCCACTACCTGTCTGACCTCTCCGGTGCTATCCTGGTACGCATCAGCGATGCGTGCCAGTTGTGGGTCATCATGCAGTCCAGACCCCTCTGCAAGCAGCAACCTATGTCTACCACCCCTCCCACCACCCCTGGCAACACGTGCAGGACCTGCGGTGGCACGCACAGGTGACCCGAGGCCCACTTGGGGGTTGTTAGTGGTGTTGTCATCCGTTGCTCCACGGTGGGCCTGGGGCCCTGTGCTGTTGTCAGCGGTGGTCCTTGGTCTGTCCGTGTCGGCGGGGGTGGTCTGTATGTTGGCAGTTGTTGGAGGGGTGGGTGCAGGGGGTGCAGATGTTGGTCCAGCTGGTGCTGCATGATGACTCACACCGGAGGGGCCAGGTAGGTCTTCACCATCCGAGGAGGGCAGAGGCTGTTCCACACCAGTGAGCTCTGTGTCCCCGGAGCCTGGGACAGGGACTCCTCCTCGCCTGCTGCTGTGTCCCCATCATCGTCACCTGTATTTGGAAGAGACACACATTGTATGTAATGTTTCTACAGACATCACTGGTTCACACACCTGACAGTTGTGACTGTACCTCTGGATGCGGGCATGTACATTGCATTGTCCTAAGTTGTCACAGTAAGAGGTTGATATTGGTGTAGCACATTGTCATGCATACCTGGGGCATTTCAATATGAATGTTGAGGTGTGTGCATGGCCAGCATTGGTTGTATTTGGTGGACATCCGGCCATCCTTCTCCACTTGGCCCAGTTATCCCACCATGAAGCATGCCACCCTTGCAGTGGGTTCAGGTTGACTCTCAGGATGTCATTCAGTGGTGTTGTGCTGTTTGTTGGTGCACAGTTCCCAGCAGGGCCTTGTGCTCCCCACAGCAGTAGCCAGTGTCAGCCATCTTGTCAGTCCTTATCCACTCCCTGTGATGTGAGCATGGTTCAGAGTGGTGTTAATGGGCCAATTGTGAGGGTGAGCAGTATCTGTGACTCCAACTCCCATCATGCTATTGCCTACACCTCCCTTCCCAGCATGCCCGTACTTCCTTCCTTTGGACTCTGCTTCCCTGTGGGGTAGTGTGCCTGTGCTGACAGGAAGGCTGACAGTGTTGTCCTTGCGTTTGTTTGGCTACAAGTCCCAGGTGTGTCCCTGTGCTTCACACAGCATTACCCAGGGTGGTGGTTCTTTGTGGGATCTTCATTTGGTATGTGAGGCATTGCATTCTCCCAGGTGGGTTATGTGGAGTTTGTGTTGAGGGGGTGTGTGAGGTGCGCTGCTTGTAACTATGGTCAGTGCTGTGAGTCCTCCTTCCCAGCCAGCCAGATATCCCACCATGCAACGTGCTTGCATTGCAGAGAGTGCAAGTTGGCTTTCAGGATGTCAGGCAGTGGTGTTGTGCTGTTTGTTGGTGCACAGTTCCCAGCAGGGCCTTGTGCTCCCCACAGCAGTAGCCAGTGTCAGCCATCTTGTCAGTCCTTATCCACTCTCTGTGATGTGAGCATGGTTCAGAGTGGTGTTGATGGGCCAATTGTGAGGGTGAGCAGTATCTGTGACTCCAACTCCCATCATGCTATTGCCTACACGCCATATAAAGGACAGAGGGGGACCTCTACTGGACAGGCAAATGATCATGGCAAGAAGGGTAGGCTGGCTGGGTCCATCTAGGAAAATGTTGAAGGGTGACTGTGTAGTCATCAATTTTAATAACCACCTTGCACTGAGATACATTTTAGATCAATTACACAGGCACCCCCCGAGGGACACACAGTTTAAGGGTCTCTCTTTGGCCTATTTTTACAATCCTCCCCAATCCCACCTTTAAGATCCCAGAGTGAATTCATTGGGTGGTCTAGTGAGTCCGATAATTAAGAGGAATACGATTGCAGCAGGGACAGGAGTCTGTACTGCAAATAGGTATGCCCCACTTTCTGATTTAGATCGCTGCGATTGACTATCCCCTTCTATATCCAAGGAGTCTGTCTCTGAGCACTTCCCATCTACTACCCTTCCCGTTTCCCTCAAACATAATGAGTTTAAGGAAATGCAAAATAGCCAATTTAAAATAACCTCTTGGAACGTGGAAGGAAATAGGAAGAAACTGGATAACGTACAATGGCAAAATCTTTGGCAGGCAAGCGATATTACCTGCTTTCAGGAAACATGGGCCTTGGAACCTGTTTTTATTAATGGCTATCATTCCTTTCAGACAATGGCCTTGCCATCAGCTGCAGGGAGGCAGAAGGGGGGTCTTCTAACTTTAATACCAAATACATTCTCACTAAAAATAAGGACGTTCGATGATAGGAGCCCTTTCTTTCACCTCCTTGTTTTAGAGTTTCCCAAAACAGGCACTTGGACTCTGATAAATTTTTATAACAACAATTTTGGTCCAAAAATGCACATGGTCATAGATGAGGTTAACATCTCAATCGAGGAGGCATTAAAAAGTAATAAGAGAGACGCGGTATCTACTATAATTTGGATGGGAGATTTTAATATACACCCATGTAACCATAATCAAGACAAACCATGCGGTGTGGTTGATTTGATGGGCAACCCCGTCTCCCATTTCTCCCATAGTATTTATGGTAATTGCCTCAACAGGACCTTGTTTACTAGAAACTTGGCCATTGTTAATATCTGGAATAACTCAGAGGATTCTCCCATGAAAACATTTTTTCGCGAGGCTCATGAGTCCACGATCGATTTTATATTAGTGTCTACTGCGGTTGAGGGTAGTTTCAGTAACACAGACGCTCAATTTAATAGCTTTAGCGATCATGCAATTTTAACTGGTGTAATAACTTTGAATTCTAGAGAAAAGGCTATGCATTTGATAATCGATCGCCCCATACTGGCCAGAAAAAATGGCTATCAATTAAAATGGGCTCAAATCGACAGGTTCAAATTTATTCCTGCTATAATAAAAACAACCCAAACTAGTATTGGCAGGTGTTTGGACCTAGGCTTAGCACCAACAACCCTGGTCTTATCCTTTATGGACCTTCTAGAGCATATAAAGGCGGCTCTTACCTGCAAAGGAAATGGAAAGAGCACCAAACAAAAAGGATGGTTTGACTCTCCCTGTGCTAAAGCCAGGAAAGCCCTTACTACAGCTCTTAAAACTCGGCCACGAGATCAGACACAGATTACCCTACTCCGCACTCAGTTTAAACTGGCCAGGAGAAAAAGGGAGAGGACACTGAGGGAGGAGATCTGGAAAAGGCTTGAACAAGCAACTACATCGGGCAACAGCAGAGAGTTTTGAGGCATAATCAACTCACCTTACTTTAAGACCCAAAAGGACCCCACGCTAGATAACAATGTTGGTGAGGAGGAGTGGGTGGATAACTTTGTTAACATCTTCTCGCCCACCCTTACTCCTGCTGTTTCCCCAATTGTCCTTCCGTCCCGAAGGAGGGCATTTCTGTCATTCTTGCTCACTGAGGTTAGGAAGGCCCTATCGGCATGCAGCCCAGGAAGAGCCCCTGGCCTGGATGGGGTCCCAATAGACTTCTTCCAGGACAATTACGATCTTTGGGCTCCTTTATTGACAAATGTTTTTAATAACATAGCAATAGTAGGACAACTCCCCTCATGGAAAACAAGTATAATTGTTCCTATCCATAAAAAGGGGGACAAGAGTACCCCAAAACATTACAGGCCTATTTCCCTTCTAGACACCACAGCGAAATTCATGGGTTGTCTGCTTTTATCTAGATTAGAGGCTTGGGTAGTTGATAATGATATACTAATGCAGTCCCAGTATGGGTTTCAACAGGGCAAAGGAACTGTAGATCAGTGCCTGAACCACTCATTGATTATTGATAAATATACCAAGGCTAGGGGTGGGAAAATCTATCTTGCCTTTATAGACTTTTCAGCAGCGTTTGACTGCGTCTCCCACCCAAAGCTCTGGCATATTATGGAAGAGATGGGGATCGACCCTCCAATAATTGTTTTTATCCGGCAACTATATACGGATGCTTCAGCACCGGTCAGATATGGAAAAAACGGGGAATGTACCCGCCCTTTTAAGATCCTAATGGGGGTAAGGCAGGGCTGTGTCCTTGCGCCGTTCCTATTTTCCATCTATATGAACGGCGTGGGGAAGGCCCTACTGGGTGTAACTCCCGATCTCCCCGTGTCTGACTCCATCCAGCTTCCAATTCTCGCATATGCAGACGATGCAGTCCTTATTGCCAGAACAGGGATAGGGCTGCAACGTCTAATTACCACCTATGCTGCCTTCCTGGACTCCCTTCACATGAAGGTTAATCAGTCAAAATCTTTTGTAGTTTTAGCCGGGAGTGGTGTTTGAGGTAAAACATCTCATCTCTACTCTGAAACAGGGAAAATTGAGGTGGTGGAGTCTTTTCCCTATCTTGGAGTACTTTTTGATAAAAACCAAACTTGGTCACGTTTATTTGACGCAAGGGCCATGGGCATGTAGAGGAGCTTGACAGCGCTGAAGGCATTTATGTCTAGGATGGGCATGAAACCTCTAGCTGCTGTCAAACATATCTACCATGTGAAAACAAAGTCTGCGGCGACTTATGGAGTGGGTGTTTGGGGCTCAGCACATATTGAATCACTACAAATCATTGAGGACAAGTTTTTTAAATCCCTGGTTTCTCTCCCGCAGTCAACATCTAATTACGTACTGCATTTGGAGCTGAGTTTACCTTACATTACGGATTCAATTATACTGCTCCCTCTGCTCTTGTGGTTTTCCATCTGGTGAAGGAACACTATTCCCCTAACTCAGAGTATAATAAAAGACTGCCTCAGATTGGAAAACTACAAGAGAATTAGATGGATAAACTATGTTGAGCAAGAATTGACTGAGCTGGGGTTGAAAGATCTGTTCACGGATCCAATGGCTTGCAGGCTAATATCAAAGCAAAGATTGGTAGACACTTTTATGCTGTAGGCCCAATATACTCGCAGGGAAAACAACTACAGGAGGCAGTCAACCCTGGCCTACCAACCGCTTTTATCTATTTTCGAAGGTGGATATCCATATTTAGAGAAGGTCTCCATACCGCAACACAAATTCATATTATTGTGGTTTCGGTTCAATTTTATACCACTAATGTTAGGATTTCCATCGAAAACCTTTAACCACTCAGATTTGATTAAATGCCCCTGCGATATGACCTCTGCCCAAACAGATCTTCATTTATTGTTTTTCTGTGGTTACTAGCATAAGGAAAGGAAAAAGTATATTGTATCAATTTTGAAGAGCCACAATTTCGAACAATGTAGGGTCGCACTATTTTTTTTAAAAATTATTACCTTACCATCTAGTGTGCTTCTCGCTAGCTCAATTCCTTTAGGCCTGCATAAAAAAAAGAACGTCTTTGGGAACATAACTTTCTCCGAAAATTCTTTTAATTATACATTGTATTTTATCCTATATTTGATCTGGTAGATTTTCGTACACATATACTGAATCTTAGAATGAATTTTGTACCCTCTTTTATACAACTTTTTATAAATGACCAAATGAAATGATTATTGTATGCCACTTTTGAGAACGATATTGTTAAATTTACTATTGCCTATGTACTTTTATGATCTTATTTAATCATGATCGAATAAAGTCGAATTGAGATTGAGATTGAGTTATGTTACTCTGCTAATTTGATGTTTGAGGAGGTGCCTTAATGTGAGAACACATTGCCTCATGAAATTGAGGTTTAACGGTTCGCTGACAGAATATCGATGCAAAAAATATAGAAGTAAAAAATATCGATGAAACAATATAGAATGCAAAAATATTGACTCCCTATACTTAAACAGGTAAGTACAAAAATATGAGAAAAATAATATCGATGTTAAAAATATAGTTGTACAAAATATCGATGTTCATATATATATAAAATAAAATGATAAATAATAAATATATTAAATAACAAAATAATTTAAAAACAATAAAGTGGATTTAATATACATTTTAACAAATAAACTTAATTTAAAAAAATTGAACACAGATACATAATAATAGGTATATATATATATATATATATATATATGTATATATATTTATATATATATATATATTTACTTTAAAACAATAAACTATTAATTTAAATTTATTTTATAATTTTAAAATTATATAAAAATATACACACACATATATATATATATGCAAAAAGGATTTTGCCGAGCCTGGTTTCCGAGTTGTTATTGCAGCTTTATTCACATCTGCCAGTCCTTACGCGTTTCAGCAACATTATGCCTTGTTCACAGGTGGGAAACATTTAAATAAAGTGCGAGTGCTACTAATTTAGTCATGTGACCTTCTTCGTGCACCACAGGTTCCACAATGCATTGGTGTCAGTAGAGCAAACGTAGGCATTGTTTCATTAGGCTTAATAGCCTCTCCAGCCAACTCTGCACTGTTAAAACATCGCCAGTGGAATAAAGTGTCTGTGTGCATCCAATTTTCCCCAAAAACGGCAGTTAATACATTTTGAAATTGCAAAAAGACTCGGAAACTGTCCAAGTGAGGTGTACCCTCACAATCTCCCTTTCTCGCTTTCACCTCCACGAAATACCTTGGCAGTCCTTTAGGTCTGGTGTGGAGCGAGCGGGTCATGCCCCCAGCGGTGTTAGCAGCACCAAAATTCACGTCTCCAACATGGGGGCCCCCGACCCTGCAGGGCGGCCCTGGCGGTAACGGGAATGGAGGGTCCCGACCAAGACATGCAAAAAGGATTTTGCCGAGCCTGGTTTCCGAGTTGTTATTGCAGCTTTATTCACATCTGCCAGTCCTTACGCGTTTCAGCAACATTATGCCTTGTTCACAGGTGGGAAACATTTAAATAAAGTGCGAGTGCTACTAATTTAGTCACGTGACCTTCTTCGTGCACCACAGGTTCCACAATGCATTGGTGTCAGTAGAGCAAACGTAGGCATTGTTTCATTAGGCTTAATAGCCTCTCCAGCCAACTCTGCACTGTTAAAACATCGCCAGTGGAATAAAGTGTCTGTGTGCATCCAATTTTCCCCAAAAACGGCAGTTAATACATTTTGAAATTGCAAAAAGACTCGGAAACTGTCCAAGTGAGGTGTACCCTCACAATCTCCCTTTCTCGCTTTCACCTCCACGAAATACCTTGGCAGTCCTTTAGGTCTGGTGTTGAGCGAGCGGGTCATGCCCCCAGCGGTGTTAGCAGCACCAAAATTCACGTCTCCAACATGGGGGCCCCCGACCCTGCAGGGCGGCCCTGGCGGTAACGGGAATGGAGGGTCCGTCCAAGACATGCAAAAGGATTTTGCCGAGCCTGGTTTCCGAGTTGTTATTGCAGCTTTATTCACATCTGCCAGTCCTTACGCGTTTCAGCAACATTATGCCTTGTTCACAGGTGGGAAACATTTAAATAAAGTGCGAGTGCTACTAATTTAGTCATGTGACCTTCTTCGTGCACCACAGGTTCCACAATGCATTGGTGTCAGTAGAGCAAACGTAGGCATTGTTTCATTAGGCTTAATATATATATATTACCTACTGGCGGTCGCCAGTAGGTAGTTATAGTTAGGACCTATTTTCCATAGGAAATTTACAACATTCTATTTCCAATAACTTTGGCGCCGGTTGATGAATCTTCGCGAAATATTCAAAACTCGTGGGGCGCTCTGGTCCGCTCCTATCCTGAAAGTCTCGGGGTGATTCGTCAAGTGGGGGCCGAGAAAAAAGGGGGGTCCCATAACGTGTTTTCCCTATGCAATTTTCCATAGGAACCTTTAGTCGCAGCTACAGCCCGAACTGCTGAACGGAATTACACCAAAGTTGGTAAAAAGGTAGCCCTTGGTTCAGAGTCGTGCCTTTTGGTTAAATGGTGTAAATCCGTTCAGTAGTTCTTGAGAAATTTGAAAAAGAAAATACATATATATCTGGGCGGAGCCTAACCACACATGTCATCGTGAGATCTGATTGGCTGTCAGCACTTCATCCTGGAATTGCTGGCAGCCATCTTGGGACCAATATAAATGATAGTACCCCATTGAAATGCATTGTAGTGAATCGAAGATTTTGAGGGTTACCAAAAGGAGAACTATAAAGGGTGATAACAGACTTTAGTTACATTAGAATTCATTTGTTGATGGTACCATACTAATTTCAGGAATTGTGGTGTGTTCTAAGGTGATTTTACCCTGTGAAAAACCTTCTGCTGGGATATCATGAATCATGTTTGAGAGAAAACTATTTTCACATGCTTGTCCCATACAGTTTTGGAAGGTGCTCCAGAAGCTAAAATGAGAGCATATTTTCTGTAAATTCACATTATCTTTCTCAGTCATGTGAGAATGAAGTCTGACATTCTCAGTAAAACATGTACTTCCAACAAGGGCAGAGACTGTCAGTTGATTCCTTTGTGTTCTACTGCAGCTTCCCAGAGTGTTCTAAAGAACAACTAGAGTGCTAACAGCCTTACTTATGACAAAAGTATGGCACACCTGAAGCCATCTTGATTGGAATAAACTGGTAACACTTAAAACATTTAATTTAAAAAGGAACAAAATTATGGGGTTCATTTTGTCATAGAAATTATGGTTAGTGCTGTAGAAAAAAAAAAAATTAGGACGAGTTTCAAGTGTGATCTCAAATATCTTCCTTTTATATTTCAACAGGAGCAGCCTGTCAGTTGATGCCTTTGTGTTCTACTGCAGCTTCCCAGAGTGTTCTAAAGAACAACTAGAGAGCTAACAGTCTTACTTATGACAAAATTATGGCACACCTGAAGCCATCTTGATTGGAATAAACCGGTAACACTTAAAACATTTAATTTAAAAAGGAACAAAATGAGGGGGTTCATTTTGCCATAGAAATTATGGTTAGTGCTGTAGAAAGAAAAATTAGGACATGTTTTAAGTGAGATCTCAAATATCTTCCTGTTATATTTCAACAGGAGCAGCCTGTCAGTTGATGCCTTTGTGTTCTACTGCAGCTTCCCAGAGTGTTCTAAAGAACAACTAGAGCGCTAACAGTCTTACTTATGACAAAAGTATGGCACACCTGAAGCCATCTTGATTGGAATAAACTGGTAACACTTAAAACATTTAATTTAAAAGGAACAAAATGAGGGGTTCATTTTGCCATAGAAATTATGGTTAGTGCTGCAGAAAGAAAATGTAGGGCTTGTTTTAAGTGAGATCTCAAATCCTCTTCTATTTCATTAGAAAATTCTGACATGCAGACTGAAACAATCACTTTCAATACCAGCAGTAGATTCCAGTTAACTCCCTGGTGAGCAGTAGCTTTACTACAGTGATCTAATGAACAACTAGAGTGCTAACATTCTGAATTTATGGCAAATGTGTGACACATCTGAATGCCTTCTTGATGGAATCAAAGTAAAAAACTGAAAGTATTTCCTACTGAGGAGACTGCAGTAAATGACGAAATTAGGAAACTTCATAACAAATAAGTCTCCCAAGATGGCCACCAGAGAAAAAAGAGCCCAAATGTAGCACAAATATCACCCAGATGTAGCCCACATATAGCCCAATGACAGAAGTGTGCAAAACACTTTTTATTTTTAGTTTTTCTGCAGTTTTATATAGTGCAAACTGGTCAGGTATTGGAGCGTTACATCTTACTTGGACCCCTTATTGCGTATTTTGCACGAAGAACATGAGATTGATCTTGTGAAACATTGAACTTTACGATTCTGTTAACCTGAAATTGCTCTGAACCGGGCTTTGTAACACCCGTTTTTACCTACTGGTTTTAATTAATTCTCACTGTATTGTATTAGGAAAGAGGATTTACTGTTTTTATGTACACTTTTATGATCTATGTTTCTAAATCAGATCAAATAAAGTTTAATGAATTCTATGGCAGGACGGAGACGAGGATTATGCATATCTTTCCTCACTTTATTTGCATAGCAGTTCAAAGAAAACGTAACACAACAATCATTAAACAAAAGACTACACAACCCATGAACCATTAGGGGGGTAGTCTCTAAGGCAACTATAGTCCAATCATATCACAGTCCATCGTATATAATATTGTGACGTCCCTTCCGCTTCCTCTTTCTTCACTGCTCGTCAGTTAATTGCATTCCTTACATTCTTGGCTTAATCTGACGTTGTTGCTGTTTGTATAGCGGTTTCTTGTGCACGTTATTAGCATTATTGCCTTGGTATTGTTTCATATTCCCTGCGCGGCAGGCTCTTGCCCGAGCGCGTTCTCCCTCTCGCAGTTTCTCCCGCTGTGTGCTCTGCATGCGGTGAGATCCTGTCAGGTGCGTCTGGTCCGAGCGAGGCAGCTCCGTCGAGCGCTCCCGCTGGTCTTTACGCGCGTTTGGGAATCCGGTCACTCCTTTAGTGTCCGCTTGATTCCCGACCAACCCTCGCCTAATTTTGACACCGCTACGCGGTGATTTCCCCACACGGCCACGTTGGTATTGCGCCTCAGTCTATTCTTATAACAGCTTCGGGGAAAGCCCAGCTGTTGGAGCACCGGCGAGGGGGCTGTCTTAAGGATTTTAAGGGCATTTGTTCAGTGCTCACACCCTCTGCTATCATGTCTTCTCCAGAAGACCATTTTTACTCCTCCTACCAGGTAGTGGAGGAGGAATGGCCCCCCCAACTTCTCCCTCCAGCAGTGGACCAAGCCCTATCTCTGGCTATTTCTAGGGCGCTGGCTCCTCTTAGGGATCAGGTTGATAAGCTGGCGAAAAGCATCCCTGGGGTGTTCAGTGACCCAGATCTGGTGGTGGCGGGTCCAAGTAGCTCCCAGATGGGGAATAAAGGGCCGTTAAGCATAACGCGGGGCACTTGGAAGGATTTGATAAACTTACGGAGACCTTCCTCAAGAGTGCGCGAGCAGCTAAAACATGCACCCTGCCGGGAGGAGGAGGGGCCCGGAGAAAGTTGCGACACTGTCACCACTATTGTAGACCCCGACGGCGGGTTTCCCTTAGAGGAGAGGGTGTATCGGAGGACGATTTCTCCTCCGATGAGGATAAGGATTCTGGGCGTCCCTGGCGTCCAGAGTCCCACTCTCTCAGTCCCTGGTTGGGGACGGGGTCCACTCGGACATGTTCGAGCCTACCCAAATTTACCATCCTAGGTCGGCAGAGTGGACACCTGACGCCAAAGTGGCAGAGTATGTGGTGGGGAAAATCCATCAACCCCTTGCAAGGAAGGTCAGGAATAGGATGAGGGGAGAATGCCCCAGGCCCTCACTGAAGAGGAAGGTGGCACACACGCCTGAAATTGATGAGAAACTATGTACCTTTTTCTCCAAGTATATGAGGGATCCCAAGAAAGGAATTGATAGGTCTTGGACGTGGTAGGGCCCTTGACCCAAATTATTCAATTGACGGAGCGTTCCAAAGAGTCAGGATCCCCTTTGTCCACGGATATTGTGGCTGGTTGGGCGCACTACCCTAAACCCTAAAACACTACCCCCTCCACTACCCAAACACCACTGCACTACCCTAAACCCTAAAACACTACCCCCAGCACGACACCCTATACTACCCAAACATAACTGCACTACCTTAAACCCTAAAACACTACCACCAGCACGACTCCCTACACTACCCAAACACCACTGCACTACCCTAAACCCTAAAACACTACCCCCAGCATGACCTCCCACACTACACAAACACCACTACACTATCCTAAACCCTAAAACACTACCCCCAGCATGACCCCCTACACTACCCAAACTCCACTGCACTACCCTAAACCCTAAAACACTAACCCCAGCATGACCCCCTACACTACCCAAACACCACTGCACTACCTTATACCCTAAAAAACGACCCCCTACACTCCACAAACACGACTGCACTACCCTAAACCCTAAAACACTACCCCCAGCACAACCCCCTACACTACACAAACACCACTGCACTACCCTAAACCCTAAAACACTACCCCCAGCACGACTCCCTACACTACCCAAACACCACTGCACTACCCTAAACCCTAAATCTACCCCCAGCAGGACCCCCTACACTACCCAAACACCACTGCACTACCCTAAACCATAAAACACTACCCCCAGCATGACCCCCTACACTACACAAACACCACTGCACTACCCTAAACCCTAAAACACTACCACCAGCATGACCCCCTACACTACTCAAACACCACTGCACTACCCTAAACCCTAAAACACTACCCCAGCACGACCCCATATACTACCCATACACCACTGCACTACCCTAAACCCTAAAACACTACCTCCAGCATGACCCCCTACACTACTGCACTACCCTAAACCGTAAAACACTACCCCCAGCACGACCGCCAACACTACCCAAACACCACTGCACTACCCTAAACCCTAAAACACTACCCCCAGCATGACTCCCTACACCACCCAAACACCACTGCACTACCCTAAACCCTAGAAAAGAAATCCCCACCCCATGCCATGCCCAATCCCCCTTACCTCTCACTACTCATGGTTCCTCTCTCCTCGTGGTTCCTGCTTCACGTCATCTCTGAGGGGCGGTGCACGTCGTTGTGAGGAAACGGAACAGCCTCTGTTTCCTTACAACGACATGGATCGTCTACATGTTTTTTAGAACGCATGGTCATTTACCATACATACCTTTACAACAAAATTCGTTGTAAAGGCATGCGTGGTAAATGACCATGCGTTCTAAACAAATGCGTAGTAATGACTTCGTGATGTACAACGCATGTGTGGTAATGCATGCGTTGTTATGGTATCGCAAAGTAAAAAAGTTGTTGTAACGGCTGTTTACCGATCGAAGCTGGCCCCTGTTCTTCAGTGAGACGTTTATTTGATTAATTAGGAGGAAGGAATGTGGTTTTTACCGAAAAGTGCATTCCCGGCTGTTGTACTGTGAAAGTGTCCGCGTGGCCTGGTTTCACTTCCGGTGAGAGAGTGGAAGAGTCTGTTTGGATCTAAAGGAGTTCTGTTGTTGGACGGGGCCGGCGCGACATGTCATCAGAAAACATAGCTAATGGAAGCGTCCTCCCTGAAGTGTGGAGCAGTGCCATGAGAGGTCAACGAGTGTGCGTCCCACCGCAGTATGACCGTACCGCGTGACCCATGTGCCGCCTCCAGGGTACGGGAGGCAGAAGCGGCATCGCAGGTCCTCTTGAAGACCGTTGTAGCACTAATTCTACATTTTGGTACTAGGGCATTTTAACTTCGTTGTTCCTGCCAGATACAAAGAGAAGATCCTGTGTTATTCAGTGCCCTCGTTACCTTTTTTGTGGGTTGTGGTGCTTGTCACTTCGCTGCCCCGCCGGTGCACACGACTGGGCACCCCACCTCGTGTGCCATCTGCAGGGCCTCTGCCCTCGGATCACTAGTTTTGGTTTCTGGAGTGGCAACATAAACAGTTGCTCCCAAAGTACTAGCCTAAACACTTAGGTGAATATCCCCTGCACCAGCATTCCACGGAAATTCTTTCCTAGCTCTCCCACGTCAACGAGCACGGCTCCGCTCGCGACACCGTATGACGTCATCGGAGCCATAAGAGGACCTCGTTGGCATGCTGACGTCAGTTCCACCCATTTTTTCCGTGCTACCGAGGCAAACAGGGGACCGAGACATTTTCACATGTATACATAGTATAATAAATATATATATATTCACTGAAAAAACCATAGGTTTCAGGCACGTTATAGTTAGAAATTAGCATTTAAAAAACCTTAGAAATTCAATGAAAAAACCATAGGTTTCAGGGGCGTTATAGTTAGTTGGACATTTCACTCGTACAAAACCATAGAAATTCCCCCGTTATAGTTAGTTCAGCTAACTATAACTCGCGCGCCCGCAATGCACTGCTGATGACGTCACATATTACATCACTCATGACATGGTCAGTGACATTGCTCATGACATCACTGAGGGCATTTCAAGGCGTACACCGCATATTCTGTGTTGCAGTTGACATGTTTAATGATTCGGTGGGGGGGATTTCGGCTGAAATTTTAAGTGTTTTACAGCTTTCGCTGTATTTGCACGCCTTGCATTGATTGCAAATAAAAAAAAACTGAATCTCCTTTTTTTTTTTTACTGGTGTTCTTCTGTTTACCATTTGGATCATCACTGGAGGAGTGTGGAATATATATATATATATACCAGTAACATAAAATCTATTAAAAAAAAACATTCTTTTATAAATTAAAACATTAAACTATTTAAAAATCTTTAAACTTAAATGTACCACTCCAGTCAGTGCAACAGTAGGGAAAGTGTTGGATAGCGGAGAGGTAAAAATTACTATTCCCACTCCAGTGAGTGCAACAGTAGGGAAAGTGTTGGATAGCGGAGGGGTAAAACTTACCATTCCCATATCACTAAGTGTAACAGTAGGGAAAGTGTTGGATGGCAGAGGGGTAAAAATTACTATTCCCATTCCAATGAGTGCAACAGTAGGGAAAGTTTTGGATAGCGGAGAGGTAAAACTTACTATTCCCACTCCAGTCAGTGCAACAGTAGGGAAAGTGTTGGATTGCGTAGGGGTAAAAATTACTATTCCCGCTCCAATGAGTGCAACAGTAGGGAAAGTGTTGGATAGCGGAGGGGTAAAACTTACTATTCCCACTCAAGTGAGTACAACAGTAGAGAAAGTATTCAACAGCGGAGGGGTAAAACTTATATTCCCACTCCAGTGAGTGTAACAGTAGGGAAAGTGTTGGCTAGCAGAGGGGTGAACATTACTATTCCCACTCCAATGAGTGCAACAGTAGGGAAAGTGTTGGATAGCAGAGAGGTAAAACGTACTATTCCCACTCCAGTCAGTGCAACAGTAGGGAAAGTGTTGGATTGCATAGGGGTAAAAATTACTATTCCCACTCCAATGAGTGCAACAGTAGGGAAAGTGTTGGATAGCGGAGGGGTAAAATTTACTATTCCCACTCCAGTGAGTGCAACAGTAGGGAAAGTGTTGGATTGCGTGGGGGTAAAAATTACTATTCCCACTCCAATGAGTGCAACTGTAGGGAAAGTGTTGGATAGCGGCAGGATAACATTTCCTATTCCCACTCCAATGAGTGCAACAGTAGGGAAAGTGTTGGATAGCGGAGGGGTAAAACTTACTATTCCCTTTCCAGAGAGTGCAACAGTAGGGAAAGTTTTGGATAGTGGCAAGATAAACTTTACTATTCCCACTCCAATCAGTGCAACAGTAGGGAAAATGTTGGATTGCAAAGGGGTAACAATTAATATTCTCACTCCAGTCAGTTCAAAAGTAAAAATAAACAAAATATTAACAACAAAAATATTTAAAAAACAAAATAAATAAAAACATATATAAATATATTAAAAATTAAAATACAAATATATTTATTATTACACATTTAAAAAAAATATAATATAATGTTAAATGCATATGACAAATACCTACAAATATATTAAATAAAATAAAAAATAATTCTAAAAACAAATAAATATTTTTAATTAGAAATTATTTAGAATCAAAAACATGAATTTTTCACATACATTTACTTTTTTTTATTTCCCACTCTCTAACACCACACAATTCACAACGCACACCTACATTTTATTTTAAAAAATGTACTTACATAATTAACATGATTAATTACCAAATAAAGAAATATTATTAATTAAAAAACAAATTAAAACTCATAAAAATTAATAAACTTCCCACACTTTACCCCTATAATCCCCACAAAATACTGGTAATATTAAACTGTGAAAAAATTAATTACACAATTAAAACTTCTTTTCAATTAAAAAACTAATAGTATATAAAAACGAATTATAAAGTAAGTAAAATTAATTTTCTCCCCACCCTTTACTCCTAAAAAAGTAAATCCCACACACAAAAAATATAAACTACCCTAATTAAGGGCCTCATTAGGATGGCGGGCAGACTTACGTCCGCCCGCCATCCCTGCGGAGCTGGGACCGTCCGCCATAGGTGCGCCGGTTCCACCCACCGTATTAGGATGCGCCCGCCACACTGGCGGGCACATCCTGATAGTTTAACATTGCGGACGGTGCTGCTGGCTGCAGCACTGTACGCAATGTTACACAACCATGTGTTGCATTGCGATGCACAACGTGGCAGGCACCGCGCAGTGCCTGCCACCTTGAGCATGGCAATGTAGGGGGCTACCATAGGTACCCCCCAAGTGCAGCCCCTCACCCCCCCACTCTCCTGGGGGCCTGCAACGGCCCCCGTAGCAGAACTCCGTATGCCTTTCCATGGCGGCATCGCCACCATGGAAAGGCCGGTGTTTGCCTGCATCCCAATCTGGTGGACGGTGCCTGCTAGGCACCGCCACCATTTTGGGCTCCCTGGACCGTCCGCCAGGCAATCGGTACGGTTGCTGGCGGCGGACGGTCTTTGCGTCCGCTGCGGACATAGTCATGTTCCCACCGCCATCCTAATCTGGCGGTGGGAAATATCCGTTCGATGGCGGAAGGACCACCACCACAGGGCCGCCGGTTGCCACCGCCGGCCCTGCGGTGGCGGTCCTTCCGTCATCATCATCAGGCCCTAAATATCAATTAATTAATTAACATTTATAATCAACCAATTATTAATTAATTAAACATAAATTACTTCCCACACTTTACCCCATAAACCCCACAACCCACACCTAAAAAAATCACACAATTACCATAATTAATTATCAATTAATTAGTTAATATAAATTAACAACTAATTAATAATTAATTAAACATAAATTACTTCCCACCCTTTACCCCTATAAACACCACAACCCACACCTAAAATAATTACACAATTTCCATAGTTAATTTTCAATCAATTAATTAATATAAATTAACAACTAATTATTAATTAATCAAAAATAAATTACTTCCCACTCTTTACCCCTATAAACCCCACAACCTGCACCTAAACCTTTTTACACAATTACCATAATTAATCATCAATTAATTAATTAATATTAATTAACAACCAATTAATAATGAATTACAAATACATTACTTCCCACAATTAACACTATAAAATCAAAATTAAATAAATAAGAAATAATCATTAATTTAAAACGTAAAATTTTACTAATCTAAAATTGATTACTAAAAATGTAACACATATATTAAAAAACATAAACAATATTTATACAAAAAACATACATCACATACATTTAAAATATAAACTAAAACACATAACACTAATTTAAAAATCGATATTTTAAACAACTATATTTTTGCAAACAATATTAATGACTTCTATATTTTTAAAAAAATATTTCTTACCTTAAATCCGATATTCTTGACCACGATATTCTTGCTGTCGATATTTCTGAATCACGATATTTCCAACTTGATATTTGTGTAAGTCGACATTTCCAACTCGATATTCTGTCTCAACACTGGTTTAACACAGTCTCTGATCCAGTACATGTGGGAGGTTTGATTTAGGTAAATGTTTGGGGTACCATTTTGCTCCCACATTAGGACATTGATAAAGAAGACTATGACTCAAAGTAATGCAGATTACCTGTAAGTAATCACGGCATTTATTGATATTTTCTGACTTTAAAACAGCCGCTTCACTTCTGAATGGGGGAAATTTCACATAGCAATTGTGTGGCTGCAACTTTGTGAATCCAGCAATAGCCTTAAGAAGGCAAGGTCGATCACACAGTTGCGTCTTCTAATGGAGTGCAGCATATTCATTTAATGCTACCAGATCTGCCCACCTCTGGAAATGGCTCACAAGAACCAAGTTGCATAGAGAATTCACAAGCATAGTGTATTGCACCCTTGCAAGATGCAACCTTGCTATCTTGGGGATGTATTGTGATGATCGTAGCGGTCTGGCTTTATTGCTGCTGTAAATTTCTAATTAAGAAACTCAGGCTGATATTTCTTCTGCTTAGTTTAAATGTTTCAGAATATGGGTGTCTTTATGAGGCTGGCATATTATGGACAACTGCAAATATCAACATCATTGTCATTCTGTCAATCTCATAGTTTCCCCACCTTATTTGGAGATGGTGAAACAGCTGCTTTTCCACCACAGGTCTACTTAGTTGTGAGAGACAGAAGGCATCCCCTTTTATTGGTTGGCCTTCTAGAAGTGAGTTTTATGTTCAGGCCTGCATGGCATGCACAGGCAAACGCTGGGCATGGCAGACCTGCATGGTACACCACGGAAAGAAAAGAATAAAAAATATCCCTGATGCACTGGAACATTTCCTTTTTTGTATTTTAGAAAGGAACGCCTGTTTTGTGCCACAATGATGATGGAGCAAGGTTTCATAAACGAAACTTGCTTGTATACAATCCTCCTCATAGTATTAATTTATTAAACTTGTATTGTCTCTATTAATCATTGCATACACTACACAAATAGAAAGGATGCTTGCCTATGTGTTTTACTAATGAATAACGCTTGTCCGTAATCTAAAATGGCCGCTAAAGCGTGGGAAACTATCTGCGCATGTCTCAACCATATCACGTGTTGTGACGTCTCTCTTTGCTTGGTGGGAATCTTCTGCTTCTGCGCAGTGTGCTTTAAAATGGCTGCTTGATGTTTTCACATGCTTCAGCTTGCTCTCATGTCATTATTAAAGTGTCGTTTTCTTAACGCTACTAATGCGGGACAGTATTATAATTAAATGAGAATAGAGTAGAAAAGGTGGGCATACAGTGAAACATTTTATTTGTGATTTTAATATTTTCTTCTTTGACTTTTATCAGTTCGTAAACTTGGGCCTGGGTTTGGTGCAATGAAAGCTCGTGTGACAAAGATTCCGCACATGCGCTCTGCAGTGACAGATCAGATAGAAAAAGATGAAGTCAACTTGGACATCACCCAAGGCCATGACCTGCTGGCCGACACCACTACATACCAAGATGTTCTTGCCGAAGAGAAACATTTTATATGAATAAATTGTAAATTTTGTCATGAGACGGGTGGGAAATAAAGCAAATGTATTAAATTGAAGGGGCGGTAGTTTACGAACAATAGGCTTCAGAAATACAAGGCAAATCAATATGGTGTGAGAATCCACCCACTGTCCCTGTCCAATCAGAAGTAGTGGTCCCATATTTTGGCAACATTAAGGGGAGGTACATGGGTGTAGAAGGGTATAATAGAATATAGCATTAGTTAATTAGTTAGAACAGGCGTACATGCTGACAGACAGAAGAGCTCCAGACCGCCAAGCTGACCGATTGCAGACCGAATCCCTGTCCAGAAGAGGTCCTGAGGAGGGGGCGGCGGAGTCCATTGGAAGGGAGACACGGGAGAATCGAGGAGAAGCCGAGTATCAGAGAGGGGAACGGCGCAGGCGTCATTGTAGAGAGGTCACCGGTCCTGTCCTGATCCTGGAGGAGGTCTTTTGCTCTTCATCCTTCCTGGGTCCTATTCTTTCCAACTCCTTGGCCAAGGGGTTTGGTTCTCGCACTTAGGTAAATATAATGCAACCTTTAGTTGCGCTGCTGTCTCTATCCTCTCCTTTCCTGAGGAACCGTCATTGATTAGCAATAATTATTCTATGCTTCATCTTGGGTATTGCGATTAAGTACCGTGTGGTTCTGTATTTTACTCTGCTAAATCTTTAGATAAACATTTTAAAACTTCCTGACTCAGTGGTTATTTCAGGATTATGTACTATAATGAATGTTACTCATTTTAAATTTCCCAATTAGCAAAGGATTCATTGGTAAGTCATTACTCTTCAATCAGAAGGTAATTGATAGCAGGGATTTTAATAAAGAGTACAACTGACATCCCAGCGTAAGTATTAGTGTAATATGAATGGATGGGCCCAAGTGAGTATCTGGGGTATGAATGCTGTTTGCTAATATCGCGCTGGATCAGTTTTTGGTAATCAGAGGATGGTTACTCTTTGTTAATTGGGTAATGAGAATTTTATTTTTATGAACTAACATCCCTATATTCGAAGTTTGTTTTATGTTGTCTAGAATTCCCCGGGGTAAAAAGAATAGCAGATAGTAAGTGGAAGCCATACTGCAGTGAGGTTATCTGTCAGGCAGAAATAGTACTGAAAAGTTAAGCAGGACTATCAGTACTAGTTAGGGACTCTATGCGTGTGAGTAATAGCAAAAGAGTACGCTGGTGAAAATTTGATGTTATATCACCTAGAAAGGGTAACATTGAAGAAGTAACAGGTACTCCTGGAGCTTGTGTGAAGAGTAAACGGAAGGGTTTTACTCGTAGTGTATGTTAGTAAACGGAAAGGGTTTTACTAAGTGTGAGAGAAACTATCTTTTTCGAATTTAGAGAAACTGGCACGATAGCCAATGTTCTAGGTTGTTACTGAAATTAAGAATTGTAGAGAAAATAAGTTTGCGTAAATTTTTGTAAAGGGAGGGTCAGTTGCCGGAGAAGGAGCTGACGTCACAAAACGCCGCGCTGGGATTGGTTGAATCAGCGAGGGACCGAAAAGCGCAGATTATAAAGGAGGGGTTGACAGACAAACGTCACCAAAAGGCTGCGCAAGGATTGGCTCGGAAATAAAAGATAGCAGACATTTGATTGGACGAAAAATTAGAAGAGAAATTCTTAGTGGATAAGGATTGCATGTTAAAACGCGATCCGACTTTAACAGGAACTCGTCCGGATAGGAGATATTTAGGCTTTGCAGAATATAATTTTATACATCAGTACTTACCCAAGATGTACGGAGAAAAGAGAAAAATGTCATTTTTACAAAAGATTATGAATTATTTTAAAAAGGACAAACCGATCAAAACTAGAGAAGGAATTATCATTCCACCAGCTAAAACGCCCGCTTCATTCATGATGATGGAGAGAGGTTATCATACTTGTGTATGGATGGAGAATTGGATAGAATATACCAAAAATGATGGAATACTAGCATTTCCCGAGAATGGCATGTTCAATGGGCGAATTCTGCAGAACTTGAGATTGAGGATGAATGACTTAGAACCCAGACCTAGATTAACTCAGTACGAAGCTCTAGAGGAATGGGAAACCGAGGCATTTGAGCGTGACCGATCTAGGAGTAATAGGGGTTATCCAGGATTTTTCCCCAGATACCTACATGAGTCTAGGGACGGTCAGATGAAACAATGGAGAAGGGCAATGATTACAGAAGGATTATATCCATTGTTAACAGCAGAGGAGAAATTAGGAAGTAAATGCACAGAAAAGACAAAACATTTAATGAGAAGTGACGACTCTGAAGACGAATTTATGGAGGAAATATTAAGAAACCCCCCACCATATCAGGAAGGGGCAAGTGGATGCACCCCAAGTGCACCACCGATAAAAACTCCATTAGTGCCACAGGTAATGCATGAATTCACCCCTAGTAGAATACTTCATGACAAAGAAAGAGAAGCCCTAGAGAAGACCAGAGCAGAATTAATACAGAAAATAACGCAGATAAAAGTACATCCTGATTCATTGACCATACCTGTAACAATTGGTCCAGTAGTTCCATTATATGGTACTCAGGGAAACTGTCCTCCACCGATACTTGCACCTACTCCTGTAAACACTACAAACCCTGAAGCAGTAGTAATGGTTGAAGATCACTTTAGTGACAGCGAATCCACAATATCATTAATGGATTTACCCATTCGAGATTCTGTCAACATTACTCCCAAGAGAACTACACCTGGGTGTTCAAAAGATATAAGTCTAGTGACTTCATCAGGAGCAAAAAGTGCCACAATAGTCACCCCTGAAGATTTAGAAAGGTGGGCACAAAAATCAGTTAAACAGTGCACACCTCCGAAAATAATGGACATTCATAAATTGAAAGTCGAATTAGAAGAAATAATAGCAGGAAATGTAGGACTAGATCGCTTAAATTCCTATGATGATGAGGAATTATTGTTCATGTGCAGAAGTATCACAAGAAATGTAAGGTTATTCCATGAAAAATTATCCAATCTAGCACTACAGATGGGAATAGAAATAGGGAGATCAAAAGTACTACAGAAACCGTATAGAGCAGAATTCTCAGACAAAGATTTAGAAAATATGAATGCCTCTGGAAGAAAATTACAAATAAGAGAATTAATGATAGTTTTGCAAAAATGGGGAGATTTGGATAAATGGAGAACTAGGTGGGCCAAGTAAAAGGAAGAAGCACGAACAAGTAGAACAGCATCTGAATATGTGATGAAAGAGACAGGGAAAGCAGACCAAATGTATCCAATGCGAGAAGTGGCAGGAGGAGGATATGTACATGTCCCATGGAGCAGACAGGATATTTTGTCATTTACGAATGATTTTCCAAAGTTGAGAGAAAAACCAATTGAATGGTACAAGCAGGTTGACAGGTTTGTGAAGGTATCAAAGGTATTGTTGAAAGATTTAGATGGTTTGTTTGACATAGTGGTACCTGCCGATTTATGGACAGATTGCAAAATCACAGTGGATTGGCCAAGTGACGAATATCCTAGAGATCCGAAAACAGGTGCGCCGTCAAATGATGTGATGAAAAATTATCAGCAGGTGATAACTTACCTGAAAGGGAAAATACCACCGAAAGAAACAGATTGGGTGAAAATAGATCGAACTACCCAAGAAGCTAATGAATCGGTACATTCATACTATGAGCGTCTATTGCAGGTATATAAACAGTATAGTGGATTTGAGGACATTGGAGACAAGAACATGAGTCAGTTTGTGTATCGATTTGTTTACGGTTTGAAGCCAGAAATTTGTCAGATGATTAAACAGCATATGCTGTGTTGGCAAGGGAAGCCGATTGATGAAATCTTGAAGTATGCAAAATATTGTGGAGACAATATTGAGGATAGACACAAGAAATTGCAGGAAAAAGTGATGTGGGCTCAGGTGAAAATGGCTGAGAAACAGGGAATTAATTTGGAAAATCCGAGTGAAAATCAAGGAAAAGATTCTGGAATGAATGGAGATACTGGGAATGGTGGGAAATTTAGAGGACGAATGAGTAGAGAAGAAGCTAAAAAGAAATTTCCTTGTCATGGATGCGGAAAATTGGGGCATTGGAAGGATGAATGTAAAAAGATCCAGAATAATAATGGCCCAAATCAAAATTTAAATCCACAGACGCAGAATGACTCACAGCAGGGTGTAAACCCTCAGAGTCAGTTGCCACCTGCACCTATTCAGGGTAATGTAAGCAGAGCAAAGCACGGTACAGACATCGGATATCAAGGAGGAAGTGGCAAGAATGATTATATAACATCACAGTTTCTTTTGCAGGACGATTTCTGTCAATACAGATCATGACAGTGTTATGTTATGTTATGTTATTTTGAATTTATAATGCGCACAGCTACCCAAGGGTTTCCCGGCGCCAACCTGAGAGGACCAAAGAGAAAAAAGAAGGAAGAAACTTATTGATTAAATAGCCAAGTTTTCAGTGACCTACGAAAATGGACAACAGTGGTCTCTTTCCTTAATAACAGAGGAAGGGAGTTCCACAGGGTGGGACCCAGGCAAGAAAAGGATCTGCCACCCATACGTGACAATCTATGCCTAGGAACCGTGAATTTCATTTGAGTGGATGAGCGGAGAGAACGTGACAGGACGTATTGGTGGACAATAGTGTTTAAGTATTCCGGGACCTTGCCAGTTTTAATCTTGAACATATAGATCAGATAAACATTTTAAAACTTCCTGACTCAGTGGTTATTTCAGGATTATGTACTATAATGAATGTTACTCATTTTAAATTTCCCAATTAGCAAAGGATTCATTGGTAAGTCATTACTCTTCAATCAGAAGGTAATTGGTAGCAGGGATTTTGATAAAGAGTACAACTGACATCCCAGCGTAAGTATTAGTGTAGTATGAATGGATGGGCCCAAGTGAGTATCTGGGGTATGAACGCTGTTTGCTAATATCGCGCTGGATCAATGACATGATTGCTGGTTGTCATTGCCTTTTTGACAATATTGCTCCTGCCATGCAGGTTGGAGCTTTTTTGGCTAAAAGATCTCTGTTAAGCTGTTGTAGATCACTTTAAATCATTCATGGAGTGTTATGCTTGCTCATGATGAGGGCAGCAATCTGATTCTATGCAGTTGAGCCTCCTTTAGGATTCACATCAATATTTTTAAGTTTTGGAGTGGCATGAAGACTGGAAGTTTTATTATTCTTTTTTAATTTTCTGTCTATTGGGCTTATTATAATAATCTATTGATAACAGACAACATGCTATATAGGGGTATCTAATTTGAAGTCTCAGATTACTTTCTGCATTTGTCTGTCTTCTTCGTCTCAGTCCTCATGAAATGAACTTTTGGCACCATTGGCACAGATTTCCCCCCTTATTTGTAAAAGCATATTAGTTCTTCCCAACATGGCTGTCCAAGCCCTTCCTGTTCTGTGTCCCATAAGGCAGGAGCCACCGCCGAAAATACCCTATTTTTTCTTTTCTGTTTACAGTAACAGGGATTGTCTCCTATAACAAGGTATTATCTTTTTGTTAATTTTTTTTCTTATATTGATATGTGATTATTTAATTGATTTTCATTCCAGGATCAGCAAACAGTCCATGCCCCACATGGCCTTCCTCTGCTTTTGTTCTAAAAACCTGTTTGATTCCCTGAGAGTAATTTGACTCTATGCTTCATTCTGAGCGGGCTTTACTCTCGGGGAGCTGTAATCGTTCTGCAGGTGTGTGCTCATTGTCTTTGCAGGCAATTTGGAGCATTGCACTGAAAAAGACTAAAAATATTAATTTTACTTCAAACGGCTGATCAATTTACTTCTTTTCAGTGGAAACACAATGTCTGTTTTAAACATGGCGACAGCCCCATAAGGCTATCTATTGTGGCCCATTACCTAGCAACTGGGTTACGCATGAAGTGAATGGATGATGTGTGTTTCTGGAAATGGAGGGAAACAATCAGAAAAAACGAAGCATATAGAGCCCCCAAGGTCTATTGCGGAAGATCCCCACAAAACTGTGGACCCAAACCCATTTCAGTTGGATTTGAATTTACTACAGGTGATGATAAATAGGGCTGTAGATGTGGCTTTTGCGGCCAGAAAAGGGTAGCCTCGCATGTCATTGACTCTGACCATTCTGAGGGGGATGGTGAACAGTAGGGCAGATATATCCAAGGATTAAATTTAAAGCAAGTAATAAGTCCACTTTGTGAAAATGTATCATGTCCTGAGGCACTTTTACAGAAAGAGGAAGAGGATTTCTTCTATTAATATAGATGCAAAGAACCTGATTCATTACCAATCCACCATTCAATTTGACGACTCCTTTATAGGGTGTGGTGTAGAGAAATTAATTTCCGTAGATTTATGTTTTTTGGGAGGCATCTTATGTAGGCTTCCAAGGGGAGTTTCTGGCAACACTGAAAGCTGTCTCCTTGATAGTCACTCCTGCTTCTAGCGGCACTAATAATTCTGAAGGTTCAGCTCCTACTGATGCCAAGATAAGAAGGTGGAAGGAGTTTTGAAAAGAGCATACACTGCTTCTAATTTTGCTCTTAGAGCTGGAGATTATGCAATGTATAAAGTCCAATCTCTGTTGAAAGCTTTTCAAGTGCTTTCAGAAGAATTGCTGCAGAAGGGAACTATTGTATTTCCAGACTTTCCATAATGGAGTAGCAAGTCAGATTTCTGTCTCACATATCCTTTGACATGTTCTTCGCTGGTTCTTCAGCCTCAGGTTCAGCAATAGCAGCCACAAGACATATCTGAATGAGGTCTTAGAGGGCTAACAACTCTCAAAAAGGCAGTGCAAATCATCTTCCCTTTTGTGGAACCAAGGTATTTGGAGCCCAGTTGGAGAAATTAGTTAAGAAGTCTGCTGAAGGTCGGAAGCTCTTAACTACAGTCTGACTTCCATCCAGAGAGAGACGGTTTGGTTTTCACTGGTCGTTTGGTCAATCAGTTTAATCAAGGGGACCTGGTCAGCCTTTTCAGGGTAGGAGATGTGGTCATGGTGGTTCTTTCCCTAATAAAATCCCATCTGTGACCAATCATCTTTCCTGCTCCTTCAGCAGCTCCCAAGTCATGACTATTTTGAAAAAGTGGGAGTAAGAGTTCAACTCTACTTTGAGGCCTGGCAATCACCAGCCTCAGACTTCTATGTCATTCAGGTTGTAAGAGAAATTTACAATGTAGACTTCAAGACTGTCCCAGAGGATTTCTTTATTACAACCCTGACGTCTTGTTGTCCAGCCAAACATTAGGGGTTTAAAAAAGGTGAATGGGAAATGTAAAACAAAAGAGCAATAATGCCTGTACCAGAAATAGAGAGATGGTGGGGCTGTTACTCCATAATGTTTGGTACAAAGCCTTCAGGGGACTTTCAACCTATCCTGGACTTCAAAATTGTAAATTCTTTTGTACCTTATACAAGGTTTCAAGATAGTGACTCTTCAAAATATCTGGCAGGTCCAGGAATATTCCTAGCACCTCTAACCCTCTTGGACTAGACCTTATATACATTAGCACATCCTCACTCCCAAAGATTCCTCAAGTTTTCTGTTCTCCATAACTATTTCTAATTTTGTTCCCTGCTTTTTGGAATGGCTCAGCTCCAAGCATATTCACTATGGGTCTGGCTCCTCTGGCAGGTAACCTACATTCCAAGGGATTGTTGGTTTTCCTATATCTTGATGACTTTGCTTCTTCTACAACTCTGGAAGCAGTTCGACTTGTATGTAATTATCTAACAATTCTCAACAAAGACAAATCTCATCTTCTTCCAGTTAAAAAATATACAATTCATAGGAGCCCTGTCCACACTTAACTGGGGAAAGTGTTCCTTCCTTGGGCTAAGTTAGCGCTTTATAAATCTAATATTCATTCATTCATATCAAGACAAAAGAAGCTGAGATCACGGCTGAGAGCTCTTCTCAAATGTCAACAGGTCCCAACAAGACAGTGGCTGATGGTTCAAAGGGACATGGTGACTGCCTTGATGTTATTCTCAATGGGCAGCCTCCATCTTTATCATCTGGTTTACCATCTCCTATCCCAATGGCATTTGGTGGCAAAGAACTATGAGACGTCACTAAGGAGAGTCGCTGTTCCTGAGTAGAGAGTGAGAAAAGGAATGAGTCATTTATAAAAGGATGGGAAGGATTCGGTGAGACTTTCCCTTGATGCCCTCACACACCCCTAAGGATGTCATGCTTCATCATGGGGCAATGCTCCTCATAGGGCTGGCGCTGCAATGCCCTACGGGTCCCCCGAAGGGTCACTTTGTCGGAGATATTTTTAGTGATCTAGCTGTTAGGTGTGTGCGTGTCTGTGTGCAGTGTTACATAAAGGGTGAAAGCTAAAAGGTGACTAGAGAGAATCTAAGGTAGACTACTTTAATTAAAACAATGTCTCTGTCAATGTTTAAAAGACCAAAAGGTTGTGTGCTGCTCGAAGGTAGTTATGACCCTCAGTAGCTAGACAAGTGCAGTGTTAGTTTAAAAGGGGGATGGGGTCGACATGTTTTGCGGTACAGTGTGGCCTCAGGAGGAGATCCTTCGCGCTTCTTCAGGACCAAAGGGAAGTGAATTAAGTGTTGGGGTTATACGGTGACCTAGTTGAATGTTGTAGTGCCACTCGATGGACTGAAATAGTGGTCATATCTATTCAAATTTGGCATAGTGCTCCATAAGTTATGGCGGGGTGCTTGCTGTCGCAATAGTTACTTCGGAGAACACTGGCTCTTGAACCTACCCGACCTCTCGCCAGCTTGGAGCTTGGAGTACTATGAGACCCTTTTTTTCATTTCCCAATCTGTGATTCAGAAGTTGCAATGGTGGTTAGTCCCTTCCAATAGGAGCAAGGAGAATACGTTATCCCCCACGCTCACTGTAGCAATGGCAATAGGTGCAGTTTAGAATGGCATTCTATATTGAGTGATCTGTCTGCTCAGGGTCTGTGGGTAAGTTCAGAGCAGAACATCTCATCCAATTAGAATAAACTGGCTACAGTTTATAAAGCACTGCTGTTCTTGCTCCTTTTCTCCTAAATCAGGAATTCCAAATACGAATGTACAGAGCACAAGATCGCATGTAAATCACCTGGGGAGGACCAGAGTTCCCCTCCTAGCCCAGCTTTCAGAGTTGATTGGCATCTTAGTGGAAACAAATCTTTCTCTGACAGTGATTTATCATGAGGGGAGGGAAAATGGGCTTGCAGACAAGTTGAGTTGTCTTTTCCTATCCTCACTGGTAATGAGTCTCTGTCTTGCTTCTGTTTCAGGAAATCCAAAAGATGTTTGGCATTCCGTGGTTGGACCTCTTCCCCTCTCCCCAGAATACTCTTCTCCCCAGATTTATTTCTCTCATACCATGTCCAGAAGCATGGCAGATGAATGCAATGAGGTTTTGTTGCCCAGAGGGCTATTTTTTGGTTTCACTCCTTTGCCTTACTGAGCAAAGTCCTTTGCAAGATCAGAGAGGAGCAGGTAGAAATTCTCCTGATAGAACCTTATTGGTCATCCTTGGCTCCTAGTTCTCGTCCAGTCAGCAGTCCAGCCTCTGTGGATCTTTCCAGTTTCTCCATCTCTCCTAAAATGTATTCAGTTATCAGAGAAGATTGTTTGTGGTCACTCCCTGGCAGTGCAGAGATTGAGAGGCTGACATTAGAGACTTTGGGGTACTGTTCTTATATTGCAATATTTATTCTGAATTCAGGATTGCAGAGCACTTTCAAGGTTTATGAGAGACGGTAGTGGCGTTTTGAGTCCTGGTGCTGCTCAAAAAAATTTGTAGCCTCCTCCTGTGAAGCGAGCAAGATGCTAGAATTCCTGAGAGATGGTTTTCTTTTAGGACTTGCAGTGGGTAATTTACGTAGCCAATAGACAGCCATCAGGGCCACAAAGGGCTTCTCAATTTCAGACTTTGATTTGCTAGTAGCTAGACTTCTTAGAAGTTTTCATTTAAGAAGACCAGTGGTTCACGCTCCCGTTTCTTCCAGGGACTTGCCTCTGGTGTATAATGTTCTTCAGGAGAGCCCCTTTGAAGCCCATGCTTCTGTTTCCTTAAAGTTCCTAAAGCTTAATTTATATCTTTATTTTAATAGGTTAAATTGGGACACTTAATTCTCATGAACCCCTTATAAGGTTTTATTTTTTAAAGTTGTCTTAACTCCTTATCCTGCTTTGTTGCCCAAGGTGTCATCTTCTTTTCACCTCTCAGGATTTGGATTTTCCTGCCTTTTCCCCCTCTCCATCTTTGAATCAGGAAAATTTGTGAATGTTTTTTGCATCTCCATGGAACACTCTATAATTATCTCCAAAGATCGTCCTCTTTCAGACAAGTAGACCTGTTATGTTACCTTTGGTTTAGCTGATAAGGGTAATCATTCTTCCACCTCTACCTTAAGTCAGGATGATAATTGTTTGGGCATATCAAAAGGCTGGGCTTCCCTTGGCTGCATTAATTTAAAGTTGCTCTACCAAGGGCATTACTTCTTCTTGGGCTACATTTAGGGATGCCTCCCTTATAGATAGTTGTGAAGCTGCTACTTGAGCTACACCACATACCTTCATTTCACACTATAAATTATGCATGGGTGAAGTAATTTCTTCTTCATTGAAGCAGCTGTATTATGAGCAGTACAATAATAACGTGCTTGCTTTTTGTTAATTGTGAGTTAATAAAACTGCACTTATTTTCCATACATTTTATGATGATGTGTTTTATTAACAACTTTTACTAAGCTCAGGTATACGCTCATCTCTCGAAGATTGAGATGAGGAGTAAAGATGAGGAAGGAATGCTCAGATTACTTACCAGTGCATCCCATGGTTCCCTTACAAGAACCTTCCCCAGATAAGTGTCCCTTAACCCAGACCTACCATCTTCCAAATCTCTTCACACAACTGGAGGACCCAGCCTCTGAAGCCCAATATTTTCATTTCGCCCTCTTCCCAAGAAATGTGACTTATAATCATTGAACTGTGTTGTCACTCAATCACTTAAATTTGAATAAAGCTTTTGCATTTGCAGAAAATCAATTTTGTTATTCTTAATGTATCAGGTTCGTGATTTCTGACAAGGTTTATGTCACTTGATGCATTTGAACTCAACATTACGTCTGATTACCATAAAACAAAGTAGATGCCTATAAACGCATAGAAACAGATCAGTTTATAAAATGTTAAATGCATTCTCTTCACTATGGCTATCTTTCTTTCTCTGCCAACTGGCGACCCTACGGCTGTTTATTGTGAGAGGCACACATCAAACGCTTAAATACATACATAATCAGTGGCAGAGTAGATATATTTCCCTCTCGCTCGCTCTTCCTCTCGCTCTCTGAACTATAACAGTCCCCGTTTGATGATGTATATTTGAAATCTGTCTTCACATTATTCATACTAAAGCACGGATCACGCATTTCTCTGTAAAATCATTTTTCAATAGAACTAAACGTTCTTGAAAAAGACACTGCTTTCCTGGCAATATTGAAGCCCTTCCCCTATTTCTGCAGGGAGTTCATTATTTCCCAAGTAGTGTCACAAGGAAATAGGAAGGTAGTTAGGCGAGAAAGGAGAACATGCTATCGATCTGATGGGAATATGGTTGAAATGGAGAGAAAGCACGAGGGAAACAAAGATGTAGAAAGTTAAATGTATGTAGGGATGAGAAAATCTCAGAGTGCCACAATGGACAGCATCTGAGTCTTAGAATAATGAAACAATTTTAGTACGAAAGATTAATTTAGAAGACAGATGATACGCAATTTTGTTTTTTTCGGCAGTCCAGACCTGCTTGTCTAGAGGAATTAATAATGCTGTGATTTTTTTTTTATTGAACCCACTGCATTTGGATGAACTTGGGGATTATTTATGAGAGCACTGCATCGCGTTTGCTTCACGTAAAGTCGTACATGTGTGACGCAGGGCTCTTATAAAGATTTATGAAGCCACACAAAGCCACAGTGCATGGACCGGTTGTGTTGCCATACTCTGCGCCTGGGAGGTGTTCCATGGCCGTTATGGTGGGTTTTCCCATGCAACACCCATGGAATTGACGCTGCCCCATATTTACAAAGTGATGTAAACCAGGGGAAGCGTCAAATCTGTACACCCCGCGAGGTGAGGCGTAACAATGAGAAATATGTTTATTTCTGGCTTTTTTTCTCTTTCCATGTGTGCTGCATTCTGCGCACACATAGAAAGAGGAAAACGCATTATAGGATTGTTTTGGGAAGGAAGGTGACCCTTCCTGCACAAAAACAACCCTGCCTGTAATGGAGGCACCCTTGTACCATGGTGCAAGTGTGCCTACGTTGGCGCTAAGCTGCCAAACCAGTGCCAGCGCAGGCAGAAAGGATAAAAATGCACCGTATTGCTTAAATACAATGCATTCCTGCCCTTTCACTTTGGCGTAGGGCAGCACAGCAAAGTGCCTCGCTGCACTGCCCTACTCCAAAATGCCATAAATGAGGCCCTTGGTCTATTGCTGCACGCATCGGAGTTCACAGATTTCAAAGTGCAATATATTACAAATATGTCACGTCACACAGCGCAGCAGCCAAAGGTGTTGTGCTGCATTTTGTGAGAGGGGAGAGCAGAAAAGCACCATATCTATTAAGATATGTCACTGTTCTACTGTCTCTTTAGCGCTGGCACACAATCAGGCTGCCTAGTGCCACGCACACACTTTTGCACCATAGTGTAAAGGTATCTACATCATGTCTAGCACAGTGGCGGCTGATGATCCCTGAAAGTCGTTGGGCATAATACTTGCCACAGGTCCACCTCATTATTTTCAAAATTTGACTTGTGTGCCCTCACACACAAATGTACCCATACACTCACTGCTTTTCACATGCAAACGCACTTGCACACACTCGAACTTTCATAATCACTCACTGTCACTCACAATTTCTGGCACACAGGAGCTTAATTTGAGCTCCTCGGGGAGAGCTGTTCTGGTTCAATAGTGCTGTAGGTGCAGTTGCACTAGGGCATCTGTGTCCTGGTGCAGCTACACCTGCTGGACCATTGATAGACGCATTGCTGACTCACTCCCTCTTCTCCTCACTATTTCCCGTCACTCATTCATTCAAGCTCCCTCACACTGCTTTACTTACTCCTTTGCTTTCCCTTACTCAGACTCGCTGTTACTCACTTATTTATTCTCCCCCTTTCATTCTCATTGACACTCTCAAACATATTAAACTAACACACAATCTCTCTCAATCTCATTCTCTTTAAATCATTCACAAACACACTTTTATTCACAT
Source organism: Calotriton arnoldi (assembly GCA_963921515.1). Classification (NCBI taxonomy): domain Eukaryota; kingdom Metazoa; phylum Chordata; class Amphibia; order Caudata; family Salamandridae; genus Calotriton; species Calotriton arnoldi. The sequence continues at coordinate 54,321 of CAWUFW010021829.1, read as the reverse complement.
ATGCACAGAGAAACAACACAAAATTATATTTTTTACTTACCTTTCTTCCTTTTCTGGCAACTCAGATGCTCCATGGCGGAAGCACAGCAGAAATCCAGTGCTGGACATTGGAACCAGCAAGCCATGATTCCTAATGAGGAGTTAGACAGAGTAGCAGAAAAAGATTTCAGAGGAAGATCTGCAAGGGCAAGACCATCTCAAGCCCTCTCCCAGCTTATTGATAGGACTGGAAGCACTGCCCTTTAAGAAGCTGAAACCGTGTTAGGGGTCCTGGCCCTGTTGATCAGTGGGGTTCCTCATTTACCTCAGGGTATTGCACTGATCACTCAAAATGCTGCCTTGTGTTAGTTAGGGGTGGGCGAAGATTTCCGCACCGCCGGCGGAGTTCACAGAATTTTGCCCACTCCGCACTCCATGCGGAGTTCCAAAAACTCTGCAAAGTGACGTGGAGCAGAGTTTGTTTTTCTCGAGCGGCTCCCCAACGGTAAGTTGATGAGTGCTTGCATGAAAAAATAACACACTAGACCTCCTCCTGGCGAGATGTCTCATCGCGGGCGGTCGCGGCAGGTCACGACCATTTGAGTTGAGAAATTTGCCATTTGTGTTGAGGAAGCTGCCGCTCGAGTAGAATGCCTACCCCAGTGGCAAAAAGCAGCAGCGCCCTCTTCCATGACGCGTAGCGCTCTACGCGCTGATTTTACAGCATGGGACAAACTCCTGGTGCTAAATATCAGTGTGAGCAGCACGACTTAACAGACTCCACCGCTGACGGAACTCCGCGGAGCGCGTCAGTGTTTTTCTGGTACTTCGCTGAGTTCAGCGGAGTAAAACTCTGCGAACCCCACCCAGGCTTAGCGTTAGTGTGCCCTAGAGAGGCATTCCAGGGGTAGAGCGTGGTGTTCCCACACATCCGCCCATGGATTTTGGTGCATTCTCAAATTTACCACTAGTGGTAGACCTGGGAATGCATCAAAATGATACACCTGCCCAGGTGAGGTGCAACAAGGAGGATTGTTTTTGCGCAGTAAGGTGTCTCTTCTTGCACAAAAACAATCCTGTCTACAATACAAGCACCCTTACACCATGACATAAGAGTGCCTGCTTTGGCATTGGGCAGCCAAACGTGCGCCAGCACTAGAAAGGACAAGAATGCAACGTATAATTTTAAATGAGGTGCATTTCTGCCCTTCACGAAACGAGGCACACTAAGGTGACTTGCTCCATTAGACTGTATGAAGAAATGATAAATATGGGCCAATGTCTACTAAATAAAAAGAATTGGGTCAGTGCTGGAGGATACTAGTTGAACTACATTCCTCACATGTGCAGTCCCAACATCAATCTACAGAGCGCTGTGTTTTTAAACAACACTCTGTAGCTGGATCTTTGCTCAGCCCGCTCCTCCTCCTGTCATATGGAGCCTTGTGGAGAGGCAAAGAGGGCTGACCTGTCCACTGTAAAGTTCATGCAAACACCAAAGTCGTGTTTGCATGAACACTGCTAAATTCAATTATTGCAAGTGTAATTATTTAATTTAGCAGTGGCTCTGTGGGCTCACAAGTGACAGGGCTATGCCCTGGACCCTCTGAAGAGGATCCGCACGTGGTCTATAATCAGTCGCGGCTCCTGGAGGGAGTGCTGCGGGGCGGTGTGGCGGGGCGGGGGAGGTGCAGGGTGGGGGGTAGTAAACTCCGGCATATGGCCGAACGGTGGTAACTGCATAAATAAATAAATAAAATGAATTACATTGCGTGCACTGCAACGCCAAATGGCGATGCGGCGCGCGCAATGTAATTTGTTTTATTTATTTATTTATGTACTTACCTCCGTTCGGCCGTATGCCGGAGTTTACTACCCCCCACCCTGCCCCTCCCCCACCCCACCGCCCCGCAGCACTCCCTCCAGGAGCCGCGACTGTCTATAATAGGCTTTGTACTGAATGTATCCTTACAATACAAAATACTATGCCTAGACAAACTTCAAAAATTTCCCCACTTCGGATGTTTGCTGTACAGTGCAGCTCACATACAAAGTCAGAAAAGTTTGGAGAAATAAAAAAATGCATCATTTAATCACCTGCCTCAAGAAACATTATTTTGGGGTGCTAAACCCTGTCTACTATGATTAGTGAATAAGGTTTTGCATCACAATTCATGGAAATGGCGATTTACCACCCACCTATGGAGCACCCAACCAGTGCAATGTAATGAAAAACAGTGCAAAGTGCTGCTTTGTGTTACTTTTAGTCACCTTTAAAGTGCAAAATGTGTTTTGCGCTGGAAAGTAAATTCAAAATAAATATTTGCAAATGCTTTTGTCAATTTTCTAAAGCAGTGCGAAATGTTAGTAAAAGAAAAACAAAAATCACACACAGACACACCCATTCACATACCCATACAACCACTCCCACTCCCACACAGCCAATCACACACCCACTCACAGACCCATGTAGACACTCAAAACTACACACTCACACACCTACTCACTAACACATAAAACCATTCCCACTCCCACACTCATACAGTCACTCACACGCCCACTCATTGACCCACACAACCTCTCATTCACCTACTCACAGACCCATACAATCACTCTCACTTCCACTCACACACAGAATCTCTCACATACCAACTCATACAACAACAGAACTACTCACACACTCATTTACAGACCCATACAGCCAATCTCACACCCACTAACACACCCATACAGCCACTCATACACCCACTCACAGACCCACACAACCAATCAAACACCCATTCACAGACCCATACATCCACTCACACACTCACATAATCACTCACACACCCACTCACAGACCCACACAGCCACTCACACACCCACTCACAGACCCATACAGACACTCACTCACCCACTCACACATACTTAAAGCCACACACACACACTCTCTTACACACACAAGACCGATCACAGACCCACACAGTCACTCACACACCAACTCACAGACCCTTACAGAGACTCACACATTCACTCACATACCCATACAGCAACTCTCAGACCCACTCACACACCTACACACAGACCCAAGGTTTGCAAGGGCATTACATTTTGAAAATAAATGTTTAAAAAACATAAAAATTCACTGAAAAAAAACAAAGGTTACATGAACGTTGTAGTTAGGAAATTGCATTAAAAAACCCCTAGAAATTCACTAAAAACCCAAAGGTGACAGGGACGTCATAGTTAGGAAACATCATTCAAAAAAATTGAAAATCACTGAAAGGTTACAGGGATGTTAAAGTTAGGAAATAGAATTAAAAAAACATTAGAAATTCATTGCAAAAACCAAAGGTTACAGGGAGATTATAATAAGGGCCGGAGTGTACATGCACAAAACCATAGAAATTCAGCAGTTATAGTGACCTGAGATAACTATAACCTATGCACCTACAATGCACTGCTTATGATTTCATATATTACATCACTCAAGAGATGGTCAATGACATCACTGATGACATCTCAAATGATATCACTCATGACATCACTCATGATTCATCCAGCAAAGTAAACTTCAGTATACTTCATAAAGTATCATTTAAATATTTTAAAAATAAGAAAAAGACACAGGTGACAGACATATAGCACAGAGCTCACAGTAACCTTATCAACAATTACACTCGCTTATCACGTAAGAAACAGTTCTCAGCAGCTAGTCCTGTCTCTTCTGAACTACTACTCAAAACATTACTGACCAATATAAAACCTCTAACAGTATAGGCTGGTCTATTACAAACCACAACAACCCCATTCGTAAACCTGGAAAGAGGATTTAGTGCAAAATTCAGCTTTACACAAATCACTACAACATACAAGTGGAGAGGTCTTAGTGGACATGGCACTGTGTGAGCAACCACTAGTAAAATTATTCTTCATCCTGGAGAAAGGTGTGAGCAGAGTGGAGAGCTTGTTGGAAATGCCTACTACACTGAACCATCACCCTAGAGAAAGGTCTTAGTGAACAGATGAATGTAGTGCAATTTACTACTACAATCATTTATCACAAATAAGAGAGGTCTAAGCAAACTGGTCAGTATGTCATAAACCAGAAACAAACTCAGCGATCACTGTGAAATGACGTCTCAAGGAAAGTATTAGAGTGCTTTACAAGAGCATCAGTTACATTAAGCAAAGACACATTCATTTTGGTTTTACGCATGTGCAGATTAAGTGATTTGCCCACAATCACAGGAAGTTGAGCAGACGTCAAAAGTCGAACCTGGTTCCTCAGTTGCAAAGTCGGCAGCTCTGGCTGTAATGCCACATCCTCTCCCCTAAGTGCAACAAATAATCAAGTTATCCACTGGATAAAAAAACATAAAGATGCAAATAATTTAAAAGTACTTTGTCACTATTTTTTGAATGTGAAACGTGCACCAGGAATGAAGTCAAAGCCTTATAAGTAAGTCCATCAAGTTTCTTTATTTTCTCATCGTAGTAAAAAAGGGGCATCAGCCAACGCGTTTCGTTCCTATGAAGGAACTTCCTCAGGGCTGAAACAATTTACACAAGACAGCACATACGTTATCACAATCAAAAATCAACAAAAGAAGGAGAACAAACATATATATAAAGGATATTCACACAAATTGTAGAATATACATAGAAAAATGACATACATTACTAAATTAATATCAACATACAGTGACATCATGAGACAGCCCACAATAAATATACATTACTAACATATATATAATACACATAAATACACCTAAAAAATTCAGATACTCAGACCAAACTGTGTGAGTCCCTTTTACATACATATTAGAGCCACATTTAAAAAGACATGTGGTACTGTGAGCATATGTTGCTAACATATTGATAATTTAATGCCTTAGTCGCAATACAAAAATTCAAAGTCCAAATGCAAAAAGTTTAAGAAAGAAGCTTTAAGAAAAAAGAGGAATAAGATTAGGAGAAATGAGGGAAGAAGGAACAGAGACATGGAGGGTAAAGTACGGAAGGTTCAGACTATTGGTCACAAAAATGGAGCATCTAGTCTCACCTATGTAGAGCAAGTGGAATTATCCAACACTTTTATAGTGTAATAACGAGTCAACTTGAAAATAGTACGAGAAGGAGCCCCACAATAAGGGTCCAATTATGTCAGATCCAGACTTTATGATCTGAAAAAATAACAACACGCTAACCAACGTATAAAAGCAGGCAGAAAACAACCACAGAAAAGTGTAATATCATGAGGAATACTGCTGTGTGAAACTGCATCCAAACTAATGGTGCAAGCATACATAGCAGCATATGAGCAACCGACTCCTGCATAAATTATATAATGATCCTAAAGAAATCTCAACAATTTAAACCACACGGGGATTCAGCAATTAGCAACCCCCATAAGGTGAATACTCACGACCTAACACTGAGAAAAAAATGGTATGAGAGGGAGCATGCCTGGGGCAGATGTGCCTCCCCCTGGACAGAATTTATTGAGTTCTGGGGGAGGTACATAGACAATGTCATCTGTCTTTGGTCGGGCTCTGTTGATCAGCTGCAACAATACTTCTCCCACCTCAATAATAATGCATTTATTGTCAAACTGACCATGTCCTTTCACAAGGAGAGTATAACATTTCTAGACATCAAATTCTATATTCAAAATGGCACAATACAAAGTACATTGTATAGGAAGGAGACAGCATGCAACGGAGTCCTGCAAGCTTCTAGTGAGCATTCGAGCTCTGGCATTAGAAATATCCCCTTCGGGGAAATGACACGCATTAGGAGAAATTGCAGCGAAGATGAAACTTTTCAGGCAAACATCCTTGACTCAAGGAAAAGATTTTGAAGAGAGGGTATGATGGTAGAATTTTGGACAAAGCTGACTCCAGAATATACCAAACAGAAAGGGAATGCACACATATGGATAAACCCATGGCTAAGAAGAATTCCAAAACGAGAGGCAAAGCTAGATTTGTCACCCAATATACCATGCACAGCGACAAGATATTTAATGTCTTTAGAAAAAATTGGCACCTTCTGACTGAAATCCCTGGTCTTAAAGATTGTGTTAATGACAGGCCTGCAATCACTTATAGAAGCGGGGTTTCGTTGAGGAACCACCTGTGCCCGAGTTATGTGACTACACCTACAAGTAATGAGACTTGGTTGCCGCCCAAACCAAAAGTTTTTTTTTACCTGTGGCACATGTAATATCTGCCCAATGGGCAAAAACAAAACTAAGACCTTTTCTTACAATAGCTCCAAAATACATACTATCGGTCATTTCATAAACTGCAATACCACCTATGTAGTTTATATACTTGGATGCAAATGCGGAACAATATATGTTGGCAGCACGACACGCTGCCTTAAATCCCGCATACAAGAGCACCGCAGGGCACTCAGAAGTAGGGATGACAGATACCCCATGACAGATCACTACACTAAGGAACACATTGAAGACGCTACATTTTGGTTTCATGGTATAGATCATGTCCCCATAAACAAGAGAGGTGGTAATAGGGAGCTATTACTTAGACAAACAGAATCAAAGTGGATTTGTCGTTTGAAGGCTACAATTCTAGGTCATAATACAGATGGGGAGATGCATTACTTTTTACAGTAAACCTGGTTCTGATGTTTTTCTGATATGACAGCGGGTAGAATCTACTCTGGTAATGCAATGTAATTTTGAAATTCCTATGACCCATCTGAGTTGCGATGAAAAGCTAAATATGTGTTAACATTGGAGCTGTTTCTGTGCATTTTTCTTTCATTTCCCCCATATCTGGAGCTGTATCTGTCCATTCTGTTTCTCTTTTTATTGTTATCTTTTCGGTTTAACTTCTCGCATTGACAATGGGCAATTATCCTGTGCTCGTTTGACATACAACTTGGCCATACTATGGCAGCATGCGATAATGTGATCCTGTTTATATCAAGTTTTACTACACGTATATTTTTTGTTTTTTTGCTGTTTAATGGAACGGTGCTAAACAATTGATTTTGTATTTGTATTGTGCTGCATAAGGAAACAGCATTATTATTTTTTATATCATGATGCTCCATTATTCTAAGTGGGCGCAGTTATATGATTTTGTTTTTATAAATCTTATCCGTTGCGATTTTCTACATGCACGATAATGACTTTTTAGATATTCAGATATGGCGACCGTTTTTCATATCATCAAGGGAATGGTGATTCGCCACCTATAGGTTTGACGTCATGACGCTGGGGCGTCCTACGGCCGTGGTGCTTTAAAGTTAGATTTCGGCATGGCGCCCGGCTTACACTTCTATCAGGCGTACCTGCCGGCTACTCAGAAGGAGAATTTCCAGGCAAGTACACGGGCGGGATTGGGGGCTGACGCTGCCACGCATGGTATCTTTTTTGCGCCTGAAGTAACTTGCGGTGTGATGTGTATCTTTTTATAAATTTTCAAATCTTTCGTCACCATAATAAGGGGCATATTATCTTAGCACGATAGATTTAGTTAAATGGGGGTCACTTCACAAGAACTCACCTAGCTTGGGTTGATAGCCCTTCGGTTTTGGATGCGAAGCATGCTAGTTATGCATTGGATATCCTTTTCTAGATGTTAATATGTGGGTTTGGGATGGGCACAGCTGTTTGCGCTCACTCGTGCAATGTCCGGTTGCGTTGGTCATGACAGTGTTTCAGCTGCAATATGTATTTAAATCTTTTGCACATCCCGATATATGTTGACGTTTGGGGGCATGTTAAGACTGCAACTTGGCAACTATTCTGATCATGCTGCCCGCTATAATGATTTCCTACCAAATGCTATTTATTTGCATTCATAGCGACATGCCTTTGTGCGCTCACATTATTAATTTTTGCAAAATAGTTTATGGTCCGGGTGTTTACCTAATACAATATTGGACTGTGCCGGCCATATCTCTTACCCAGTCTTATTCATGCTCACCGTTTTGAGGTGATGGACTGCAGAATCCCATTATGTTTGTTATGGTATGGATGGAGATACATGATAATGACTATTGGTACCAGGTATAATTCCTGTTTTTTTTTTCTCAGTGTTAGGTCATGAGTATTCACCTTATGGGAGTTGCTAATTGCTGAATCCCCGTGTGGTTTAAATTGTTGAGATTTCTTTAGGATCATTATATAATTTATGCAGGAGGTGGTTGCTCATATGCTGCTATGTATGCTTGCACCATTAGTTTGGATGCAGTTTCACACAGCAGTATTCCTCATGATATTACACTTTTCTGTGGTTCTTTTCTGTCTGCTTTTTTACGTTGGTTAATGTGATGTTATTTTTTCAGATCATAAAGGCTGGATCTGACATAATTGGACCCTTATTGTGGGGCTCCTTCTCGTACTATTTTCAAGTTGACTCCTTGTTACACTATAAAAGTGTTGGATAATTCCACTTGCTATACATAGGTGAGACTAGATGCTCTATTTTTGTGACCAATAGTCTGAACCTTCCGTACTTTACCCTCCATGTCTCTGCTCCTTCTTCCCTCATTTCTCTTATTCTTATTCCTCTTTTTCCTTAAAGCTTCTTTCTTAAACTTTTTGCATTTGGACTTTGAATTTTTGTATTTTGACTGAGGCATTAAATTATCAATATGTTAGCAACATATGCTCACAGTACCATGTGTCTTTTTAAATGTGGCTCTAATATGTATGTATAAGGGACTCACACAGTTTGGTCTGAGTATCTGAATTTTTAGGTGTATTTATGTGTATTATATATATGTTAGTAACGTATATTTATTGTAGGCTGTCTGATAATGTCACTGTATGTTGATTTTAATTTAGTAATGTATGTCATTTTTCTATGTATATTCTTCAATTTGTGTGAATATCCTTTATATATATGTTTGTTCTCCTTCTTTTGTTGATTTTTGATTGTGATAACGTATGTGCTGTCTTGTGTAAATTGTTTCAGCCCTGAGGAAGTTCCTTCATAGGAACGAAACGCGTTGGCTGAGGCCCATTTTTTACTACGATGAGAAATAAAGAAACTTGATAGACTTACTTATAAGTAGGCCTGGGCGGTAAACTTCTCTCCGTTTGCAGAGTTTGCGGAGTTTTCTGCACTCCGCGGAGTTCGCGGAGTGCAGAAAACTCAGCTTTGCGATGTGCAGCGTAGTTTTTTCTTCGCTCACGATCGCTAACAGTAAGTTCGCGAGCGCGAGCTACTGCTGGGGTAGAATTTCTACCCGAGCGGCACAAATACCATCACAAACTGCAGTTCGCACTGCACTCTGCCACTCGTGGAACTTTGCTGAGTTTTTTAGTACTCCTAAATCGCACAGATAGGGATTGATGTTCTGAACCTGTGGTCAGCCACTGTGGAGAGTATTTATGTATTTACTTTGTCACTATTTGAGAACTCAGAAAATGTGCCCACATTTTAGATTTTTAGAGCTCTAACCATAACTTCTGTGGGAAAAAGAATCTCTAATTTTTATAGTTATAAAGTAAATGCTTTAGATATTACAGTTTTATTACATCAAGATGACTTCAGGCGTGCCACACATTTGTAATAAGTAGAGAATATAAGCAATCTAGCTGTTCATTAGAATAATGTGGGGAGGCAGAGGTCAGGGGCATGGACTCAGACAATTGAGGGCAGGAAAGGGGGGACAGAGGCAGCAAGTTGACCATGCTGGGCAGGTAGGAGGGTCAGTGGTAGCTCAACGGACCATGAAGGGTAGGGGGAAGGGGGGCTGGGGCAACAAACCAACCATGCAGGGCAGGCCAGAGAGACTGTGGCAATACAACAGACCACTGAGGACAGAAGGAAGAGGCAGTGGCAGTACAATCATACATGCCAACAGACACGATTCAGGTAGGAGACTGCTGATGTTTTTGAGCCCAAAAGGGCATTATTTTAGCTGTCTATCATCTAAAATGTCTGCTTTATCAGTGTAAGTCAAAGGGGAAAATCAATGCCCCATATTTGTTTTTCAAAGTCTCCCTCTTACCAAGTTTATAATGTTGACATGTATGGTGCATTGGACCACAGAGGGCAGAAGGAATGGGGTAGGGACATGAATTTGGGCAATAAAGGGCAGGAGAGAGGTGGGCAGGGCTGCCAAACTGACCTTACAGGACAGGACTCAGGTGTTGTAGCAGCACAATACACCACACAGGGCAAGCGGGAGGGCAGTGCAGCACAATGGACCATGGAAAGCAATAGGGAGGGGACAGGGCCATGCACATGGGCAACAGAGAGCAGAGGGAAAAGAGGCAAAGGCAGCAAGCTGACCATACCGGACAGAAAGGAGCAGTGGTTGCAGCACAACCGACCATGATGGGGAGGAGGGAGGAGACAGGGGCACATCAACAGACCTTGGAAGGCAGGAGGGAGGGGATAGGGGCCCACACATGGAAAACAGAGGGCAAGGGGCAAGGGGGCCGGGCAGGAATAGCAAGCTGACCATGCGGGGCACCAGTCCTGTGCACACTGGAACCAAGCTGTAACTGGATGATGAGCCCATAACTAGGGTGAAACTGGTCCTAGGTGCTTGTGTTTCGGTTTAGGGAGAACCTGGCTTGGCAGTTCAGGCTGAACTGTTCCTATTGGAGCAGGGTCAATTCTGATTTCCATATAGCTGTGTCCAAACTGAGGTGGCATGGTATGCAAAATAACGATGGATTGTAATGCAGCCATACCAGTGGCTGAGAATAAATTAAGCATTCCATCCATCAACTTTTTGTGTACTTATTTTGCCAACCTAGGTGGGACAGGTATGCCCAGATGTGGGTCCTGTGCACACTGTGTCACTGGAACCAAGCTGTACCTGGCCAATGAGCCAATAAATAGGGCAAATCCATGCCTGGGTTGCTTGTGTTCCAGTTCAGGAAGGACCTGGCTTGGCAGCTGGCCCTGGATTGGTCCCATTGGATCAGGGTCTAGACTGTTTTGTATTTAGTGGGATTCAAACTGAGGTGGCAAGGTGTGTAAAATAACGATGGATTGGGATGCAGCCCCAAGTGATTTCCATTGGCTGAGATAATATAAGCATTTCACCATCATTGTTTTTTAGACTTATTGTTTTGCCCTAAATGGGATGGGTATACCCAGACCTGGGTCCCATTCACACTGTGTCACTGGAACCAAGCTGTACCCAGCTGATAAGCCCACAGCTAGGTCAAAACCGGTCCTGAGCTGCTTGTGTTCTGGTTCAGGGAGAACCCAGCTTGGCAGTTTGGACTGGGCTGCTCCTATTGGCGCAGAGTCAAGACTGATTTGCATATAGCTGGGTCCAAACTGAGGTGGCATGGTGTGCAAAATATCAATGGATTTCGATGCAGCCTAAGTGATTACCATTGGCTGAGATTATTTCAAGCATTCCATCTAATACGGTTTTGCATACTTATTGGGCAGGTAGGATGGGCACTGGAAGCACAACCTACCATAGAGAGCAACAGCGAGACTACAATGACAAACACACCTACAACGAATGGAAGGTGGGAGGGGGTCAAGGCACCAAGCTGGCCACACAGATCAGGTAGGAGGGGCACTGGCAGCACATATACCCATACATGGCAAGTGGGAGGTTTTTTTAATTGTTTTTATTTGACTTTGCATAACCAACCAAACAACACCAACAGCATGACGAATGAAACATTAGCTGCATATCACACACATACAGTCAATATATATCAGATGTAGCATAGCTCCCATGATGGCACATTTGTCATAGTTGGGTAGAAGAATAGGTCTGGGCGTAGTTTGTGGAGTTCTGCATGACAAAAAAACTCCACTGTGCCGCGTAGAGATCCACAAGCGGAAGAGTGTGTTATGTTGCGCTGTTCGCACTGAGTTTTAGTACGGGTGATTGTCCCGCAATGTAAAATTAATGCAAATGGCAGCAGGCGCAGTGCAAGAGGGCATTGCTTCTCTCTGCCGCTCCAGTAGATGTTCTACTCGAGCAGTAGCGATCATCCACAACCACCCACATTGAGAAATCTCACCGGGAGCTGGTCTGGAATAAAATTTTCCTCACTCTTGTTTGCTAACTTAACGTTATGTTACGCGGAGCATGGAGTGGGAAAAACTCTGTGAGTGGAGCGGAATTTCATGCCCAGGCCTATAGTTGAAAAAGCACATTTCTCCAGTTATCTAAAGGAAAAAACAGTCAATTTTCCCTATGCTACTATATAAATGATATGTAGGAGGAATAATTAAGAGTGATAGTACATGCCAGATGACAAGGATGGTAAGAGCACCATGCCTAGCAGCATCTAGGCATCATGGCTCGGGGTCCCACCTCCACTGGTAGTTTCAACCTTCAACAGATTTGAGGTGGCTTTGAGATCAAAACATGTCAGCCACGGATCATGGATCAAAACATGTCAGCCACAGTAAAATCTACTTTGACTATCTCTCAGGAGTGCTGGCTTCACTTGCGCTGCCATGTGGGTACTTTAAAATATACACACACATGTATATCTGTGTGTGTGTGTTTATATGTATTATATATATTCACTGGAAAAAAATGTTACAGGGACGTTATAGTTAGGAAATAGAATTTTTTAAAACCTTAGAAATTCACTGAAGAAATCCAAAGGTTACAGGGACGTTATAGTTAGGCTAACATTTCACTCGTACAAAACCAGAGAAATTCAGCAGTTATAGTTAGCTGAGCTAATTTTAGCTCGTGCCCCCGCAATGCACTGCTTATGACTTCACATATTACTTCACACATGACATGGTCAGTGACATCACTGATGACATCACTGATGACATCTCAAATGGCATGACTGATGACATCACTGATGACATGATCCACAGAATCTCTGAAGCACCCACTCACACCCCAATATAACCTTTCATACACCCACTCCAACTTCCACACTACAATTCTCAAATCCATTGACACACCCATACCAGTACTAACACATCCACTCACTGATTCATAGGTCTACACACACATCCACTCGTTCACCCATACAACCACTCATAATCCAACTCACTCACTAATACAGCCTAACATATATATATACTCATAAACCCATACAGCCACTAACACACTGTCAGTCACCCATAGAGCTACTCACATACCTACTCACTCACCCATAGAGTCAATCACACAGCCACTTAATCACCTATTCAGTTATGCACACACCCACTCACCTATTCATACAGATACTAACACATACTCACTCATCTATACAGTCACTGACACAAGCACACACTCACCCATACAGCTACTCTCGCAATCACTCACTCACATATACAGTCACTCATTTACTCCAGCACTCACCTATACTGCCTTTCACATATTCAGTTACTCACCCATATACCACTGACACATACACTCAGTCACCAACACAACAATACACCCATTCACTTATCCATACAGGTTGTCACACACACCCTCAACCACCCACACAGACACTCAGACACTTATACAGGTACTCAGACAACCAATCACTCACCCATACAACATCTCACATACCCACTCACACACCAACTTACGTACCAAATAACATACTGATAAAGACATTCATACAACCTGTCACTCACCCATATATTCACTGATACACCTAATCACTCACTTATACAGTCAGTCAGGCAACCACTAAATCATTCATGCAGGCACTCTTGCACTTACTGATACACCAATATACCTTGGTATATATGTTTAACATTCAAAAACTGTTTAAAAACAGTCATAGTCACTGGATGATGTCATCAGTGATGTCATTTGAGATGTCATGAGTGATGTCACTGACCATGTCATGAGTGATGTAATATGTGAGGTCATAAGCAGTGCATTGTGGGGGCGGAAGTTATAGTTAACTCAGATAACTATAACTGCAGAATTTCTCTGGTTTTGTATGAGTGAAATTTTAGCCCAACTATAACGTCCCTGTAACCTTTGGTTTTTCCAGTGAATTTCTAAGGTTTTATTAAATTCTATTTAATTCTATCTCCTAACTATAACATAACATAAGAATTGACTCATAAACATTTAAAACTTTGAAGTGGTTCTGTGATAAGAACCATTATTGACTTGTTATGCACAGCTCTTGCTGGCATTTTATTATCCTCTAATGTATTGTTACGTTACTTACGTATAACTTACTGTGTGGACAAGACAAAGTTCCTCTACAAATGAGTACACAGCAAACTTTTGCCAGTTATCAATATTTTCTTTTTCACTTTTTAAATACAAGTCAACAGTCCATGTTTCAATCTTGTAATGAATGTGCCGACAACATATACAAACATGCTCTGGCTTTTCAGAGCACCCAATTTTGTAATCTATTCTTCAAAGCTATCAACTATAATACCTGTGTCCTGTTCTGCAACTCCTCCTGTTATCAACTCTTCTTTTTCGTGGAGAAACTGCACATCATCACAAACCTTTCTACCTCTGCCGCATTATCATAGAAAAGTGCTGTATTCATTTCTTCTAAACATAAAGCAGGAATTTTCACATAGTACAACCTCCTAACTAAACTCCACATTGTTGAGAGGTGTACAGCTTACATACTGAAATGATGAAAGGTTCTTTGCCACACTAAACAAGGAACTAAGTGTACCACCAAATTTGTATGCAAGAATCCAATCCTTGTAAAGTACTTATTTTGTGTTTTAAACTTCACCTTGGAAAGATATGTAGAAATGATCTTAGTATATCAATATAGATTGCTGTCAAATACTAAAAACACTATTATGACACCGTCTGTATACAGGGCCTGACTACGCCTTCCCTGTACCTCGTCTGCAATAACTTGTTCTACATTTCTAGACACCCTCATTTCTTTCGATAATGGAATGCCATTCTTCATTTCATAACATTGTCCTCTTTCATCAATAGCATGAACTAATGTGCTATCCTGCAGATAGCTTTGCTTTATTAAAGAAAGGCTCTGTAGTAAAAGTATGTATCCACTCTCCCCTAAAAACCGTACAAAAGTTACTTCTATTGACTAATCTTTTCTTCTGGTTTTGTCTCCTTATGTACAGCACTATTTTGTTAATATTCTTCATTCTATTTATAATCAAAATGAAAAGCTTCCACTTCAAAGCAAAGAACGTATCAACTACTCCCTCAACTTGTTCTTTCTGTTTCAGTGCCTCTGTCATTCTTTTATACTTCTTCATATTTCTCAATACATTTACAATCAATCTACTTCGAAACATCTTGGCTCTGATTTCCTTTTCTCTTTTGCTTTCTCGCCCTAAGTGCGCTGAGTATGCCCAGATGTGGGTCCTGGGCTCACTGTGTCACTGGATTCAAGCTAGCCTGGCTGATGAGGGGTGATGCCCCAAAACCGGTCCCCAGATGCTTGTTTCCAGTCCAGGGAGTACCTGGCTTGGCAGTTCGGGCTGGACTGTTCCCATGAGGCACAGGGTCAAGACTGATTTGCATATAGCTGGGTCTAAACTGGGTTGGCATGGTGAGCAAAAGAACGATGGATTTAACCCAGATCTATTGACTGGAGTTGAATGTTTGATTTTCTCTGCATTCTGTCCATCATCTGTGTGTCTTTTGCTTTCTCACCCTAAGTGCGCCGAGTTTGTCCAGATGTGGGTCCGTCCATGATCTGTGTGTCTTCTGGTTTCCTTAAACTGCTTCTGTCTCCTGGTTAAGGTGTCCATCTTTGTTATATTTTTTACTGTTCTTGTATATAGATTTTGTCCACTCTTATTGTTTCTCATAGTTTGGTTTTTATTTACATTTGTTTCAAAACTTTTCGGGTGTCCATATATACATATAGTTTTAAGAAATACCTTTGTCTTCATACCAGTAGCTCTTTTTTCTTTCACCACTTTTTCTGCATTTTTGCAGGTCAGTTCTGCAGAGAAACTGTAGTTGCTTCTGTTGCTTTTTCCTCTGAACTTTTGTAGGCATTCTAACTGTCTGTAGTTATGTATATATTGTTCTGTAAAAATAAATAAGTATATTTTAATTTTTACGCTAGCCAATGTACAAACTATTTTACTACTGACTTACACATAATACAAAAACAGTTTTTATGTTATGTTGCAGTTTTAAATCTACAGATGAACCTTGCTATATAACTACATGCACTTACTTCAATATACCAACCCCAAAGGAAAACACAAAACTTTATTTATTACTTATGTTTTAACATTATAGCACCCTCTCCTACAACACAGCTGCACCATATCTCAATTCTCACTTATACATGGTGAAAGACCAGTGTATCCCTTCTGTAGAAAATTTTAAAATGAATGTTAACCAAAGTTAGAAGTACATTCAGTGTCTTAACACTGTAAGTCCAAAAACACAACATAAGAGCTATTTGTGTGCCTTTCTACCACTATGCCACTAGTGTATTTTAGTATCTCAGTACTTTTTGACTTAAACGTACCACTTTAAATTTTGGGAAACGGTGCATATACAAATCTGCGCAATAATCTCTATCAGAGCATGTAGCTCACTAATTCTTCCAAATACATGCAAAGAGTGTGTTACAGGTTGCATATATAATTCACCAGATGGTTCTAAAAGACTACATATTCCTCACTAAAACCCATAAATACATGTGTTTGTGGTTGAATACATGAATGCTCCCTGGATGATTGAATGAGTGCATAGGTAGTGCCTAGGTGATTCCCTGAGGATACAGGTAGCGCCTGGATGATTCCCTGAGTATGTGAGAACTCCATGGGTCGTTCCATATCTGCATAGTTACTGCCTGCGTGTTTGCATGAGTATATCACTACTATCAAGGTGTTTGGATGAGTGCAGGAGTAGTGTCTGAATGATTAGAAAAGTGCATGACTAATGCCTGAATAATTCAGTACATGCATAGATAGTGGTTGGATGATTAAATGAATGCAACTCTAGTGCCTGGAGGATTGCAGGAGAGCATGCATAGTATATAGTTGATTTATAGAGTGTCATGCATATTGAATATGTGATTGGTTAGGTGCATACATAGCACCTGGCAGATTGGATGAGTCCATGAGTAGTATTTCAGTGATTGGAAGAGTAAATGGCTACTGCCAATGTGTTTTTGGTTGAGTGAGCAGGTAGTGCTTGGGTGTTTAGATAAGTACATGGGTAGTGCCTGGATAATTGAATGAGTGCATCAGTAGTGCCTGGCTGATTGGATGAGTGCATGACGAGTGTCTTAATGATTGCATGAGTCCACTGTTAAAGTTTGTGCGATTGCATGAAAGCAAGTGACCTACTGAGGTGATTGTATTAGTGCAACAGTATTGCCTCAGTAATTGATTAAGTGAATAGATAATGGATGGGTGATAGGTTCATTGCAATGGTATTGCTTGCTTAATTGGATGACTGCATGTGTTGTTCCTCAGTATTTCGATGAGTGCGTAGGTGGTAAGTGAGTGTTTGGATGAGTGCATGGGTTGTGCTTGGGTGCTTGAATGACTTCATAGGTACAGCCTTGGTGATTGGCTAAGTGAATGGTAAGTGCCTGGTTGATTTGATGAATGCATGGGTAGTGTCTGCATAGTTCAGTGACCACATAATTAGTGCCTGCGTGATTGCAGGAGTGCATATGTATTGCCTGGGTAATTGAATAAGTGCATATGCAGTGCATGAGTGATTTGATGAATGCCTTAGTAGTGACTGACTGATTGGATGAGTGCATGATTAGTGCCTGGCTTACTGTGAAATTACCTCCATTGTTGTTAGATACACAACAGTTTTGACTACATCTATGACTCATTGTTTATGTCCTCCTGTCAGTATGAAGCTACCTGTTTTAGTGTACCTATCCTTTTCTACTGAGCTATGTGTGAGTGAAGTCTAGATATCAGACTCAATTTTTAATTGGATTCTTGGATCTCTAGGAGCATACATTGCTCTGTTACTCAGCTTGCACACGCATCGGTAAGTATCTAAAACTGAGAACAACAATTCTCACTTTTTCAAAGCACAAAACCTTTTCTTAATGGCATACCTACATTATTTCTCAAATATATCTTGTGTCTTTAAAACAGATATGAAGCATTTCTCAAAGAAACTTACACACCAAGTGAAGCCAGCACAAAAACTATCAAGAGATATTCTGTACTATTAACTTCCTCAATTTTAAACAGAGCATGTTTAAAGAAATGCACCACCCTCACCATATGCATAAAATGTTCAACAGCCTTAAAGAACATAGATCACCATGTACACATATATGCAATGTCATAATAGATATACAACTTCAGGCCATCTTTCCAAACAAATATATAGATCTCTATATCTTTAAGTAAACTCAAGAGTCTCTTCGTACATATAACTATCTGCAACCAGAAAAAAAACATATCTTGCCTATCCAAACATATGCAAACCAGTCATATAAGTTAAAAACCACATTGACAAACACTTACTAATACATACCTAACAAGAAGTACCACTTTATAATTCATATACAGGCACAGCACATTTTCTTATGTTTTATTCATGACTACACTACTCCTATTTAATAATGTGACTAAAAGTACTACAGTTCCCAGAATGCAAATACCATAAATCTGTCTGTTCTGCACATGATGCTTAGACATTTTAAACATTGTCATTTTTAAAAGTATTGCTCATGGAAACTTTCAACAGTACTAACATCTTAAACACATACCCTCTGCCAGATACAGTCCATCTGATATATTTTTTTCACATCACTGCAATATTTTTTTGACAAACTCCCAGATACATCTTCATTTCTGATGTACATTTTTTAAATAATTAAACAGCTAACTACACACAAGTGAATTTAGTTTGTAGATTATATTATTGTTTTAGCTCATTCGGGATTGTTTTGACACTGTTCAAATTTGTAAAAACTAAGCACAAGAATGGTACACCGCTCTCATGGAAAGCAACCATAAAATGGCAACATCTTCAACTCTCCACTCTATGATCATGAGAAAGGCAGCAAATGAAATCATGTCTTTCATTTTAGACTTCTGTATCTCCACTTGTGAATGGTTAGCATCTGTTAACCACTTCCCCCTCTTTCAAAATGAGCTTCCTGTCTTTGCATTGTTCGCAATGTATTTTGCTTCAGTTTTTTATTTTTTATTTAAATGCTGCACAACAGTTTATTACAAAGTCCTGAGTTGGAAATTAAAATTAGCCATTACTTAAATTGTGTCATAACTCCTCAAATTTAAAAAAAATGTTCTGTCTCTTTAATACCCTTCCCCCCAAAACACTCTTGGCTCAGTGTACCTAGCAACCCAGTGGAACCAGTAGGTCACAAGTCCATAGTATCTTCTAGAAGGAACATGCTACTTCAAAAAGAGATTCAGCAGGTGTGGTTTAATCCACAGACTTCAAAAGCATATCCATGTCTGTATTACATTCTTTTTTTAAACAACAACCAATAATAGGACTTCTAGCTATGCCATACAACACATTACCTAATTTTATTCACTTACATGCTGACAGCATTCAATGAAATGCATCGTTAAAAAAAAAAACACCTTGATTTCAACTGCTTTTTATTTGGAAAACTACCTCATTCAGCTGAAAGCCTTCTCCTGACTGCTATTGCTCCTTCACTTCAAAATGCTTAGAATGTGGATTGTGGGCCACAGACATGTCTATTGGACTAAAGAGGCTGCAGAGAAGAGAGGTTTTGACAGGGACTTGGGTTTGCTAAATGTAGAGATTAGTTGGTTTGGCCAGAGAGGCACAAGGTTTCATCAGTTGACACACATTAACTGGGGTAGGGATAGAAATCCTAATGAAGGATACCTTTGCAGTACTGATGTCGCTTTTCCCTCACACTGTCTTTGTGTACTCTAATATGTGCCAAAGACAGAAATGGAGGTGGTCAAATCAATTCTGTCCATAGAATGACAAACCCAAGAAACATGTTAATAAAACTGTTTCTACTTTCCACAGAGACCATAACATGGGCTCTATCTACAACAACAATCTACGTTTTGACATGCATGGTATGTATAGAAGTGGTGGAGGTCACTTTACAGACAAAGGAAACAGGGTGTTTCTAAGCAACCTGAAACTCTGCATACAGTCTTAGCTGTAGCTGTCTTATACACACTCTCAACACAAAGATTCTTGTCAGAGCCACCCAAAGCAGACATTCAGTGACCACCACCACATTAACAAATTTAACTTAAAATATTCATTCTAGGAATTACAATATACACATTACTAACTACATCATTGCTTTAAAAACATATTTCTACACATATTTTTCTAGTAAGTTTTTAAAGAAACTGCGTTTCAACCCTACTTTCCGTTTTCACAATTACTCCGATAGTCACGATGCCTTCGGTAACTGCGACGATTGCGCCTTTTTTATAAAGTGCAAAACACATATATGCACACATTTTACAGACTAGTTGTTTATTAGTGCACTGTTTAAAATCATATTTTTATAGGTTGTTGTATAAAATTCATCTTTAAAACCAATTTTCCGTTTTTGTGGTGACGCCAGGTGTCACGATAACGTCGATAGTTGCGATCACCACGAATACGTCGTGAAATTACAAAACAAATGCAGACATTCAATAGCCGCCACCACCACATTCAAAACCTATAACTGCAAAATGGATTATAACCAACACACTGAACACATTACTATCTAAGTGACTGTATAATAGCATGTACAACTCCCTTAATATCGCTATAACACAGTGTATAACTCTTTCAGTGTAATCTATGACTGCATGCATTACTGTATCAGTAAGTCTCTTATTCACTGTGTAAGTACTTGTGAGACAGTGCATCAGTCTATCAATGCTTCTGTATTGAACTGCTGACTGCCTCAGTGCATCTATGAGCGGGTACATCAGTGTCACAATGGGTCTGTGATTGTTTACATAATTCTCTCAGTTGATTTGTGAGTAGGTGCATGTGTGCCTTTGTGCATTTGTAAGTAAGTATATGACTGTCTGACTGGATCTGTGAGTGGATACATGAGTGTCTAAGTGGGTGTCTGAGTGAGTTAGTGAGTGGGTGCCTGAGTGTCTCAGTGTGTCTGTGAGTGAGTGCATGAGTCTCTCAGTGGGTCTATGACTGGCAGTGTGAATGTCTGAGTGGTTCTGTCAGTGAGTGTGTGGGTCTCTGAGTGTGACTGTGAGTGGATGCATGAGTCTCTGGGTGTATAAGTGACTGGGTGCATAAGTCTCTGAGTGGGTCTGTAAGTGGGTATGTGAGCTACAGTATCGGTGTGTGTGTATGAATGGGCCTGTGAGTGGGTGTATGAGTGTCTGAGTTGATCTGTGAGTGGATGTATAAGTGTCTCAATGGGTCTGTGAGTGAGAGTATAAGCCTCTGAATAGGTGAGTGAATGGGTGCATGCATGAGTGTCTGAGTGGGTCTCTGACTGGGAGGGAAAGTGTCTGGGTGGGTCTGCGAGTAGATGCGTGAGTTTTTGAGTGGGTGAGTGAGTGGGTAGGTAAATATCTGAGTGAGCCTGTGAGTGGCTGTGTGAGTCTTTGAAAATGAGTGAGTGACTCACTGCATAAGTCTCTGACTTAGTGGGTGAGTAACTGTATGGATGTTTTAGTGAGTGAATGAGTGTCTGAGTGGATCTTTGAGTGGATGTATGAGTGTCTCAGTGGGTCTGTCAATGGGTGTGTGAGTGTCTCAGTGGGTCTGTGAGTATATCTGTGAGTGTGTCAGTTAGTCTGTAAGTGGGTGTGTGAATCTCTGAGTGGGTTTGTACATGGGTATGTGACTCACCAAGTGAGTCTGTGAGTGGGTGCATGAATATATGAGTTGATCTGTGAGTTGGTGCATAAGTGCCCAGGTGGGTCTGTGAATGGGTGTAAGTTTCTAAGTGGGTATGGGACTGTGTGCATGAGTCTTTGAGTGGGTCTATAAGTACGTATGTGAGTCTCTCAGTGGGTCTGTACATGGGTGCGTCACTGTCTGAGTGAGTCTGTAAGTGGTTGCATGTTTATATGTTTGGTTATGTGAGTGGGTGCATGAGTATCTGAGTGGGTATGTGAATGGGTATATAAACATACATGAGTCTGTGACAGTGACCGGTGAGTGTGTACAAATCTATATATTATTTAATATTTTCATCAATATTCGTGATGACGTTGCAATAGTCACGACGACCCCCGGATGGTACACGGGGGTCCACACTGGCAATTGCAACATCATTGCGAATATCTGGCACGATCGAAAAAATCTATTTTGGACACATAACTTGTATCACTAACACCCACAATTCTCAAAATGGGGCCAGAGTACCTCCAACCTGACCTTTTGTGTTGGCTTTCACACAAATTTGCAGCCCTGGGAACAGTTTTCGATCAATAAAATGGCGGGCGCAACTTTCTGTTCAGGTTACGTCCAGCCAATCAGAGCATTCCCATTGGCGCACGCAATCGCAATTCATCGCGTAATCACTGCAAAATATCCACGGTCAGAGATATCACTATAAATTTTTAATTACATTTCTCAAAAACCACTGAACAGATTTGCACCAAATAACAAAAATCACAATCTGCATAACAACATCTACCTTTCTGCCAAATTTGGTGTAATTCCATCCAGCGGTTCGGGCTGTAGGTTTGAGAAAGCGGTCCCCACTGCACAGATCATCCCCAAACTTTCCATGACAACCAGAACCTACCTTGACACTTTTTTTGGCAAATTTCATGCCAAACCTATAGGTAAGTCCAAAAATTATTTTCCTATGGAAACTAGGTCCTAACTATAACTACCTACTGGCGACAGCCAGTAGTTAATATATATATATGTATTACAACACATGCTTTTACTATGCATCCATTGCCATGCAGTGCATTTACCATGCATTCCCTTTACAACGCAAGGCTTTGCCACACATATGTCTTTACTACGCATGCAATATATATATATATATATATATATATATATATATATATATATATATCCAAGTATGAAGTAAATTATTGCGCGCTCTCAGAAACCACACAGGAGTTCAAAACACTCGATTTATTACATCATAAATCGAAACGTGACGCGTTTCGGCCGTCAAGCGGCCTTGATCACACAAAGAATAAAGTGACATACAGCCTTGTACACACAGTACAGAAACTGAAATAGGACTTGACATTACCACTGAAAATCAAGGAGGTAACCAAGTAAAATACGCCGCCATCTTAGAGTAGATACACAACCAGCTTAACCCCTTCGATACTCATGATGGAACCGCTCCGTCATGGCACCCACCCATGGGGGCAGCGCTGGCGCTCCCCCCATGGGCAGCCCAACATGTTGCCACAAAGGGGGATGGCAGCAGAAGAGCTTCCGCTGCCACCCCCGACCCCCCCTCGGCGATCCTGTAACGTCAGCGTGCACAGCGCGCGCCAATGTCATCAGGAAGCGCTGGGACGCCTGGAAGCCATTTGCTTCCAGGCGTCCCAAGGAGAGGGTAAGTGTTTGTGTGCTCCGGTGGGGCGTTGGGGGCAGATGCACACGCATTGAGGCATCGGGGGAGAGGAAAGAGTATTTCCTCTCCCCTGATGTCTCAATGCAGGGCATTCCTGCTTCACGATCGCGCACAGTGTCGCAATCGTGCAGCAGGAATGCCCCACTAGACACCAGGGATGTCTTTTTTGGAAAAAAGGAAGCGACCCCTTGGGCAAGGGTCGCTTCCTATGGGGGCCAATTAATTTTAAGACTTTTCTGCCCCCCCTGGGGACAGATCAGCCATTTTTTTGGCCGTTTCTGGCCCCAGGGGGGGCAGAAAAGTGGACACTGTTGCTTGTGGCACAATCCGCTCTAACCGTAAAGGTTTCCCAAAAGACCTTGTTTGTCAAAAGCTTGTGCGGGGACAGTGCAGTGTGTTGCGTGCGAGGAGCTTCTAGCTGTGAAGTTTTCAGACAGGAGAGATGTCTACATGCTGACTACCATCCATGATCAAAGCACTTCACCTGTGACTGTTTGGGGTCAGGTTGCTGAAGTGCGCAAACCTGTGTGCATTTTAGACTATAATAGGCACATGGGTGGAGTTGATAGAGTAGATCAGAGGTTGGAACCTTATGCTGCTCTTCGTAAGGCTTACATTTGGTATAAGAAGTTGGCTATCCATCTTTTCTACTTGGCAACCTTTAATGCTTTTGTTGTATTCAAGGATTCTTGTCCTGAGTCAAAGATGACTTTTGCTAAGTTTCAGGAGTCTGTAATAGGCAGCCTTGTTCTAGTGGAACAGGCAAGTGTTCCTGAAGTTGGAGTGGTGGAGGATGTGGCTAGATTGAAAGATCGCCACTTTCCTGATCACATTCCTCCCACACCCTCAAAAGACTTTCCCAGTAGGAGATGTAGAGTCTGTTGGCGAAGAGGTATGCAGAAGGAGACTCATATGTACTGCCCCGAGTGTCCTTCTAACCATGGGCTGTGTGTGCCTGCTTGTTTTAGAATGTACCACACGCAAAATAATTTTTGGGAGCATCCATGAGTGGTGAAGTGAACTGCCTGGCCTCTATTGTTTAATATTTTTTGTTCAGTTTCAAGGTTGGCATTTGTGTAGTATATTTAGTTTCAGATTTTGTGTTAGTAGATTTGTATCTATTTGCAATTTGTTTGTGTTTTCTTATTTGTATAAAAAAATCCTAAATGTGATGGCGGTGTGCGTGGAGTGGCGCTTGTCTGGCGGTGTGCGTGGACTGGCGCTTGGCTGGCAGTGTGCGTGGACTGGCGCTTGGCTGGCGGTGTGTTTGGATTGGCACTTGGCTGGCAGTGTGCGTGGACTGGCACTTGGCTGGCGGTGTGTTTGGACTGGCGCTTGGCTGGCGGTGTGTTTGGACTGGCACTTGGCTGGTGGTGTGCGTGGACTGGTGCTTGGCCGGCGGTGTGTGTGGACTGGCGCTTGGCTGGTGGTGTGCGTGGATTGGCACTTGACTGGCTGTGTGCATGGACTGGCGCTTGGCTGGTGGTGTGCGTGCACTGGTGCTTGGCTGGCGGTGTGCGTGGACTGGCGCTCGGCTGGCGGTGTACGTGGACTGGTGCTTGGCTGGCGGTGTGTGAGTAGTGACTAGCTGCTGGTCACTACACACACTGCTAGCCAAAAGCAATCCGTGAGCTGGTTCTAGTTTTCAGAAATGTGTGGGTTTGGTAGGTTTCCCTAGATGGCCACCGAGCACAGGGACAAAAACTCAGGTGACCCCCCCTTGCCAAACCAGGTCGTTTTGAGAGAGGCAATTTTCATGTCGCCTCAATACGTTTTCGGCTCTTGTCTGCCGCGTGTACTTGGGCCTCCCACACGAGTGAGGCACCATTTTTATCGGGAGACCCGGTGGAACGCTGGGTGGTAGGAAATTTGTGTCAGCCCGGTGATGCCACAACTTTCCCACACAAAAATGTTCAAAAAAAGTGATTTTTTCAGCAAAATTTGAGGTTTGCAGGGGATTCTGGGTAAGGAAACGTTGGGGGATCCACGCAAGCCATACCTCCCTGGAATTCCCCGGGGGTCTAGTTTTCATAAATGTGTGGGTTTGGTAGGTTTCCCTAGATGGCCGTCGAGCACGGGGCCAAAAACCCAGGTGACCCCCTTGCAAAACCAGGTCGTTTTGAGATAGGCAATTTTGATGTTGCCTCAATACGTTTTGGGCCCTTGCCTGTCGCGGGTACTTGGGCCTCCCACACGAGTGAGGCACCATTTTTATCAGGAGACCCGGGGGAACGATAGGTGGTAGGAAATTTGTGTCAGCCCGGTGATGCCACAACTTTCCCACACAAAAAGTTGTGAAAAAAGTGATTTTTTTCAGCTAAATTTGAGGTTTGCAGGGGATTCTGGGTAAGGAAACGTTGGGGGATCCATGCAAGCCATACCTCCCTGGAATACCCCGGGTGTCTAGCTTTAAAAAATGTATACGTTTGGTAGGTTTCCCTAGGTGCCGGCAGAGCTAGGGTTAAAAAATTACAGCTAGGCACTTTGCCAAAAAAGGGTCATTTTTCACTGTGAAATTGTGGTGTGTCCACGTTGCTTTTTGCACCGTTTCCTGCCGCGGGCACTAGTCTACCCACACAAGTGAGGTACCATTTTTCTCGGAAGACTCTGGGGAACGCGGGGTAGGTGGAAATTTGTGGATCCACGCAGATTCCAGAACTTTCCACCACAGAAATGTGAGGAAAAATTGTTTTTTTTGACAATTATTTTTTTTGGTTTGCAAAGGATTCTGGGTAACAGAACCTGGAGAGAGGCAGTCAAGTCACCTCATCCTGGATTCCCCTGGGTGTCTAGATTTCAAAAATGTATAGGTTTGCTAGGTTTCACTAGGTACCGGCAGAGCTAGGGTTCAAAAACTACAGCAAGGCACTTTGCCAAAAAAGGGTCATTTTTCACTGTGAAATTGTGGTGTGTCCATGTTGCGTTCTGCGCTGTTTCCTGTCGCGGGCACTAGGCCTACTCACACAAGTGAGGTACCATTTTTCTCTGAAGACGTTGGGGAACGCGGGGTAGGTGGAAATTTGTGGATCCACGCAGATTCCAGAACTTTCCACCACAGAAATGTGAGGAATATGTGTTTTTTAAAATAATTTTTTATGTTTGCAAGGGATTCTGGGTAACAGAACCTGGTGAGAGGCAGTCGAGTCACCCCATCCTGGATTCCCCTGGGTGTCTATTTTTCAAAAATGTATAGGTTTGCTAGGTTTCCCTAGGTGCCGGCAGAGCTAGGGTTCAAAAACTACAGCTAGGCACTTTGCCAAAAAAGGGTCATTTTTCACTGTGAAATTGTGGTGTGTCCATGTTGCGTTTTGTGCCGTTTCCTGTCGCGGGCACTAGGCCTACACACACAAGTGAGGTACCATTTTTCTCAGAAGACTTTGGGGAACGCGGAGTGGGTGGAAATTTGTGGATCCACGCAGATTCCAGAACTTTCCACCACAGAAATGTGAGGAAAATGTGGTTTGTTTGACAATTTTTTAGGTTTGCAAGGGATTCTGGGTAACAGAACCTGGTGAGAGGCAGTCAAGTCACCCCATCCTGGATTTGCCTGGGTGTCTAGTTTTCAAAAATGTATAGGTTTTCTAGGTTTCCCTAGGTGCCGGCAGAGCTAGGGTTCAGAAACTACAGCTAGGCACTTTGCCAAAAAAGGGTCATTTTTCACTGTGAAATTGGGGTGTGTCCACGTTGCGTTTTGCGCCGTTTCCTGCTGTGGGCACTAGGCCTACCCACGCAAGTGAGGTACCATTTTTCACGGAAGACTATGGGGAACGCGGGGTGCATGCAAATTTGTGGATCCACACAGATTCTAGAACTTTCCACCACAGAAATATGACTAAAATGTGGGTTTTTATAAAAAAAATTAGGTTTGCAAGGGATTCTGGGTAACAGAACCTGGTGAGAGCCAGTCAAATCACCCCATCCTGGATTCCCCTGGGTGTCTCGGTTTCAAAAATGTATAGGTTTGCTAGGTTTCCCTAGGTGCCGGCAGAGCTAGGGTTCAAAAACTACAGCTAGGCACTTTGCAAAGAAAGGGTAATTTTTCATTGTGAAAATGTGGTGTGTTCACGTTGCGTTTTGAGCCGTTTCCTGTCGTAGGCACTATGCCTACCCACACAAGTGAGGTACCATTTTTATCGGGAGACTTAGGGTAATTCATATTTGTAAAGCAACTGTTATTACCTATTGACTTTCAATGCATTTCTGCCTTCCAAATGAAAGACAATGTGTAAAAAGAAGTCATTTTGAAAAATGACCAATAATTCTCATGCTGGTATGAGTATTCCCAATTTCAGGAATTGTGCAAATATCTACTGTTTCTAAACTCTATATTTTGTTCCCATTTCAGAAATACATAGGTGTCTTTCATACCGATTTTTCCATGTATACATTTTCCCAGAATAATTGCTATATACCCGGTACATAATAAAAATCCATTGCAAGTCGCTGCTCAGTTTTTGGCTCTGGGTTCGTCGGGTTCTTGGTGAACCTACAAGTCCTATATATCCCCACAACCAGTAAGGTCCCGCGGCTGTAACAGTATATTGCTTTCAAAGAGATGTCATAATTAGAAGAAGTTACAGGTGAAAACGTTGACACAAAAGGCTGTTTTTCAACTAATTTTCAATTTTTCCTATATTTAACTGTTAGTCTCTATAAAGAAACCTTGAAGAATCTACACAAATGACCCCTTGCTGAATTCAGAATTTTGTCTACTTTACTAAAATGTATAGCTTTCCAGGATCCATTATTACTTTCATACCCATTTCTACCATTAACTGGAAGGAGGTTGAAAGCACAAAAAATAGCAAAAATAGGCTATGTCCCAGAAAAAAGCCAAAACTGTGTAAAAAAGTTTGGTTTTCTGACAAAAGTCTGTCATTCCCTAAAACCTGGGAAAATTGTGATTTCAGCCCCACAAACCCTTTTTGATACCATTTGCAGGGAAAAACCCAGACGCTTTCATTTGCAGCACTTTTTCCCATTTCCCCCCCCCCCAAAAAAAAAATGTTGCTGTATTTTGGCTAATTTCTGGGTCCCCTCCAGGGAAATCCACAAACCCTGGGTACCTTTAGAATCCCCAGGATGTTGGAAGAAAAGGACGCAATGTGGCGTGGATACCTTATGTGGTCAAAAAGTTACAGGGGCCTAAGCGCGAACTACCCCAATTAGCCAAAAAAAGGCTTAGCACAGGGGAGAAAAGGCCTAGCAGCGAAGGGGTTAAAGGGTAAAGCAGTAAATTGCAATTCCAGTACTGGCATATAGCACTGTTTATAGTGAAACATATTGTAAATTGAATGCATTTGCATGAGCCTCGCAATGCAGAGGACTCTACATAACTATACACACGAGGTTTGTCAACTGCATTAACTTAAGTCGCCATCTTGTAATGTATACATAGTAGTGCAAGTAATCCGACATCAATGCCGATAATCACATAATACATTACACGTAGTGTGTAAAATTAAGTTAATACACTGTATCTTTCCCCAAGAGTTGGGGGCAATGAATAAGACATAGCAAATTCATAGGTGCAATACCTGTGTACTTGGTCTTGGCTTAAAACAAGAATCACAATTCATGCATGATGTTGTCCACAATCATTCTGTAGTAGGAGTATAGTACATAGTGCATGTGACAATAAAAGACAGCGTTACCATAGACATAAAAATACTCTCCCCAAGTGGGAAAAAGGTAAAGTGGTATGTCTGTGTAAAATGGAGATTTCTAAGTGTATAATGCAAACGTGAACAAAGTGATGCACATGGATGCGCAAATGAAAAAAGAAAAGAAGAAAATTTCTTAGCTGTGGTGACCGGAACATCAGGAGAATGAGGCCATGAAGAAAAGGGTAGGGACTCATGTAGAATTACCGGTCCCGTATTGAAATGATCAGGTTTTGTCTCAATAATAACTTTTTTTCTTTTCAATGGCGAAATATATAGACAGATCCTCGGTACCGCCATGGGGACATGTTTCGCTCTGAGTTTTGAGAGTTTTGCGAACTAGTTCCTAGGGGCCTGGGAAGAGGAGATAAGAAAAGACACTGGGTTCAGCGACGATTTCGGCAAGGTTATTCTATGGCTGAGGTTCATAGATGACCTCTTCTTGATATGGAAGGGGACAACTGCTGAAGCAACTGATTTTATACAGAGATTGAACCATAATAGGTGCAATCTGGTACTTACCAGCAATATCAGTGACAAAGCAGTTGAATTCCTCGATATGAAGGTGGAAATCAAGAACTACTCCATACACACAAGTCTGTTTAGGAAATCCACAGCCGGGAACAGCTTGCTCCATGCCATGAGCAGTCATCCCGATAGGCTCAAGTGGAGTATCCCCTACGGGGAGCTCCTGAGAGCCAAGCGGAATTGCCGCTCAGAGGAATCCTTTTTGTCCGAACAAGACATCATGCTCACGAGATTTGCCGAGAGAGGGTATCCTAGGTGGGTCCTCCATAGGGCAGTAGAAAAGGTGAAAACAGTGAGCAGGGCTACCATCTTAGAGAAAAAAGAGAGCAGGGAAGCTAAGAATGACACTGACGACATCACGAGGGTCATTCTAACTTACAATGGCAGTTCCAAGGAAATCCAGAAAATCTTAGTCAGGAACTGGGACATCATTGGTACTACGATCCCAGATAGACCACGTATCACCTACAGAAAGGGACGGAGTATGAGAGACATTTTGGTGCATAGTGACATCACCACCACTGAGGACAGAGGTATCAACTTGCAAAGTTTCTTCCCATGCGGACACTGCAAAGCGTGTCGCGGTAGCAGCATGAGAAAGGAGTTCCTCAACACCAATAACAATGTCTCAACATAAATCCGCCAATTCCTCACATGCACCTCTTCTTTTGTAGTTTATGCATTAGAGTGTCCATGCAATCTCTGCTATATTGGGAGTACCACGCACATGGCCAAAAAGCGGGTTTTGGAGCACATGAGGGCCATTACCAACAGGGATCAGCATTACCCTATAGCCAGACACTTCGAGACACATCATTACTCAGATAGTGCCAAACTGCAATACTTCATCATTGAGCAAGTGGAAATCCGACATAGAGGAGGTAATCGAGATTTGCAACTGAGGAAGCGAGAATCTAGGTATATCATTGAATTAGGAACACGCTATCCGAGAGGGCATAACATTGATGAAGAAATCGCCATAAATTTGCATGAGGAATAGTTCCTATATCTGTCTTATGGTGCATGAAACCGGTTGGCCATGTCTCATATGTGCATTATGTGTTTTACCGTGAATGTCTATCTGAACTGTCTTTGAAGGATAAAGCAATTTCACGTTTCAAGATTTTAACTTTCTATCTTTCTCCTTTCTTCAGGTGGAAAGGAAGGGACCAACTGGACGGGACCGGTAATTCTACATGAGTCCCTACCCTTTTCTTCGTGGCATCATTCTCCTGATGTTCCGGTCACCACAGCTAAGAAATTTTCTTCTTTTCTTTTTTCATTTGCTCATGCATGTGTGTTAGAAATGGGGGTCTCTAGTTGGCAATGGCTGGCGCCAATGCCCAAATAGGGACCCTTCTTCCTAAGTCAGGGCAAGTGGGCTACCCCCTTTGATAACCCCTGCTCAACCCTGTGGTAACGTAGCACGAGCAGTTAGGCCTATCTCAGAGGCAGTGTGTGAAGCATTTATGACCATGCACAATAAGGCAGTAACGACACCACAAAAGGACACAACTCAAGGAGGTATAGAAAAATAGTATCTTTATCTAAGGTTTAGTACGAGACTCTCAAAGCGTTTTAACCAGTCACAATGCACGTAAATCAGTAGGGACTTTAAAAAGGCAATAACGTATTCACTAGAACGTGGCACTGACTGAGTTTAAGGCCTGGGTCTATGCGACTCATTGCGCACCAGATACCTGCCGTTGGACGGGGACACAGTACGTAGCTTCTCGAAGAAGTGGAGACGGTGACAGGCAGACTCCCAGCGACCACAGTTCTCGACTGCAGTGGTACGCAACGTGCACTCACAATGATTCGGGCACTCGGGGACAGGCGGGCTCCCAGCGGCAGCAGCACGCGGCTGCGGCGGCCCGGGCTGGTGGTGGCGATGACTCTCGTCGTGCAGCTCCGTGGTGGGCTCACAGCGGCAGCAGCTCTCTCCTAGCTGCGGTGGCCCACAGGGCGACTCACGATGATGCAACATTGGCAAAGATGCGGGCACTCACCGGCAGCAGCTTTCTCTTAGCTGCGGCGGCCCACAGGACAAATCACAATGGTGCAAAGTTGGCAAAGATGCGAGCACTCAGCGGCAGCAGCTCTCTCTTAGCTGCGGCGGCCCACAGGACAAATCACAATGATGCAGAGTTGGCAAAGGTGCGAGCACTCCGCGGCAGCAGCTCTCTCTTAGCTGCGGCGGCTCACAGGACAAATCCCGATGATGCAAAGTTAGCCAAGGTGCGAACCCTCAGTGGCAGCAGCTCTCTCTTAGCTGCGGCGGCTCACAGGACAAATCACGATGATGCTAAGTCAGCCAAGGTGCGAACCCTCAGCGGCAGCAGCTCTCTCTTAGCTGCGGCGGCTCACAGGACAAATCACGATGATGCAAAGTTAGCCAAGGTGCGAACCCTCAGCGGCAGCAGCTCTCTCTTAGCTGCGGCGGCTCACAGGACAAATCACGATGATGCAAAGTTAGCAAAGGTGCGAGTACTCTGCGGCAGCAGCTCTCTCTTAGCTGCGGCGGCTCACAGGACAAACCACGACGATGCACAGCTGACACAAGTGCGGGCATCCAGCGGCAACAGCTCTCTCCCAGCTGCGGCGGCCCACAGGACAAATCACGATGATGCACAGCTGACACAAGTGTGGGCACTCAGCGTCAACAGCTCTCTCTTAGCTGCGGCGGCCCACAGGACAAATCACGATGATGCACAGCTGACACAAGTGCGGGCACTCAGCGGCAACAGCTCTCGCATAGCTGCGGCGGCCCACACAGTTTCAGCGAAGGTTCTGAAGATTCAAATTAAGGCGGGCGCTCAGCGGCGGCAGCTCTCTCTTAGCTGCGGCGGCCCACACAGGTTCAGCGAAGGTTCAGAAGATTCAAATTAAGGCGGGCGCTCAGCGGCGGCAGCTCTCTCTTAGCTGCGGCAGCCCACACAGTTTCAGCGAAGGTTCCGAAGATTCAAATTAAGGCAGGTGCTCAGCGGCGTCAGCTCTCTCTTAGCTGCGGCGGCCCACACACAGAGTTAACAAGGGTTACCAGTCCACGTTCCTCACAGTAGAACTAGAGGTTCCGGATTACTCGACGGAGGCCTCACCTGCAAGTAGAATCCCTAGCATATGAATTCAGGCGGCTGACAGGGTGAAGTCTAATGTCCCTGAGACTTCAGCAGGAGGCGCTCTCAATTCAGGCTCTCGGGTAGTTTCTTCAGCAAGCTTGGGGAAAGTTTCAAAGTCCTTTGCTCTGTCCGCTCGGACAGAGTTTCGTCTTGACATCCAGAAGGAACACACTTGAAAAAGGTTTCAGCGCAGCGTTTTACACCTAAAAAGTCTTTGTTCTCTGCAGTCACAAATCACTACATCCAGCCAGAACCAGTTTAGTGGGGTCGGGGAGCACTTGGTTTACGAGGCGACATCCTGCCCTTTGAGAATCTGGGGGTCTGCTATCAGATGCCCAGTGGGAGTTGGAGCCATCATTCACCTTGCCAGGCACGGCCCTGGTCAGATCAAAGAGTCACCCCTCACCCTACTCTAAATGCTGATCTCTCTCTCCAGCCAGGTCTGACCCAGCTGGCCCTGCTGCGCCAAAACCAGACGGCCAATACACACGCTAGCAAAGCCTACAGGAAAGCTTAGGCCAGAAAATACCTCGTTTCTAGTAGAGGCATTTTCGAACACGGGCTACGCTAATAATCCTTACTAAAAGATGTATCTCAATGTTCTATGCTTAAACATATCAAATTCGACGTTCCTATCAGGTTCCTGGGGGCAGGTAGGATTAGGGCATGTAATGCTCAGCCTGCCCATTCTGGCCTATGAGAACAGATAGCCTGACAATAGTAAACAGGGAAATGGAGGGTAACTCGCTATTAGAACATGCTACACAGACATACTTGGAAAGCTGCTTCGGTGGGTAGCGCAAATCAGCGCTGCAGGCCCACCAGCAGTATTTGGTCTACCAGCCCTGGGCACACACAGTGCACTGATACTAGGGGCTGGCAGGTAAACCAAACGAGCCAATTATGGATATCCCAATTCATACAGTTATCTTTACACAGGGAGCATTCGCGCTGTGTCACTGATTGGCAGTAGCACAGCGCCCTGAGCATCTAAATCCAGCCAACATAAAAGGTCAGAAGCAAAAAGAGGAGGGGAGATCCACGCTAATGATGCCAGGTCTAACACATGTCCCCTCCAGCTGAAATGTGGGGAGAACTAACCATTCCCTTGGGAGTTCTCATCACTAAGGCGGAAAAACCTGGACAGAACGCCAGCATTGGCGTGTTCTGTACCAGGGCGATGTTCCACCATGAAATCCATACCCTGTAGGGAGACGGACCACCTCAACAACTTGGGATTCTCACCCCTCATATGCATCAACCATGTAAGGGGCCTGTGGTCTATCTGAACCCGGAAGTGAGTCCCAAACAAATATGGTCTCAGCTTCTTCAGCGCCCAGACCACAGAAAATGCCTCATGCTCAATTGCACTCCACCTCTGTTCCCGGGGAAGTAACCTCCTGCTCAGGAAGGCTACCGGTTGGTCTAGTCCTTCCTCATTGATCTGTGACAGAACAGCCCCTATACCATGCTCTGAGGCGTCTGTCTGGACAACGAATTCCTTTGAAAAGTCGGGTGCCTGAAGCACGGGTGCAGTGCACATGGCAGTCTTCAGGGCGTCAAAAGCGTTCTGACAGGTGTCAGTCCAGTTTACCTTCTTTGGCTGCTTCTTAGAAGTCAGCTCAGTCAAGGGTGCAATAATGTTGCCATATCCCTTGACAAACCTCCTGTAGTACCCAGTGAGTCCTAAGAAGGCTCTCACCTGCGTCTGAGTCTTGGGGGGTTCCCATGCTAGGATAGTTTCAATTTTGGGCTGAAGGGGCGCCACCTGGCCGCTCCCCACCTGGTGCCCCAAATACACTACAGAACCCTGCCCAATCTGGCACTTACTGGCTTTGATTGTGAGGCCTGCCTTCCGCAGTGCCATCAATACCTCCCAGAGGTGGCGCATGTGGTCCTCCCAAGAGGAGCTAAACACCGCAATGTCATCCAGGTAGGCGGCACTGAAGTCTTCCAGCCCAACCAACACCCTGTTGACCAGCCTCTGAAAGGTGGCTGGGGCATTCTTCATTCCAAAGGGCATCACCCGGAACTGGTAGTGCCCAT
Source organism: Calotriton arnoldi (assembly GCA_963921515.1). NCBI lineage: Eukaryota > Metazoa > Chordata > Amphibia > Caudata > Salamandridae > Calotriton > Calotriton arnoldi. Next base: position 19,624 of record CAWUFW010021829.1, on the reverse strand, counting down.
CGGGTGTGGAGAAGGCTGACCTCTCCTTTGCTCCCTCGGTCAAGGCGATCTGCCAATACCCAGACGTCAAATCAAATGTGCTGAGGTATTTTGCAGCCCCTAACCGATCGATGAGCTCATCAGCTCTGGGGATGGGGTGCGCGTCAGTATTCTTGACTGAATTGAGGCCCCGATAGTCCATGCAGAACCGAAGTTCTGGGGTGGTACCAGGCACTGCAGCTTTTGGTACCAGGACCACTGGGCTGGACCAAGGGCTGCTAGAGGACTCAATCACCCCAAGGGCAAACATTTTGGTAACCTCATCCTTAATGTAGGCCCTTACCCAGTCAGTCACTCGGTAAGCCTTGTTCTTAATGGGAGGACTGTCCCCGGTGTCCACGTCATGGACACACCAATCAGTGACACTAGGTACCAGGGCGAACAGATCACTGAATTGCCCCAACAGTTGGCGACAATCACCCCGCTGCTCAGGGGTCAGGTCTGTACTCACTAGTGGTGTCTACCAGTTATTGTACGTGGATCCTAAATGCAAGTTCTGATCCCACCGCTGCCACCAATGTTAGAAATGGGGGTCTCTAGTTGGTCATGGCTGGCGCCAATGTCCAAATAGGGACCCTTCTTCCTAAGTCAGGGAAAGTGAGCTACCCCCTTTGATAACCCCTGCTCAACCCTGTGGTAACGTAGCATGAGCAGTTAGGCCTATCTCAGAGGCAGTGTGTGAAGCATTTATGACCATGCACATTAAGGCAGTAAGGTCACCACAAAAGGACACAACTCAAGGAGGTATAGAAAAATAGTATCTTTATATAAGGTTTAGTACAAGACTCTCAAAAGCGTTTTAACCAGTTACAATGCACGTAAATCAGTAGGGACTTTAAAAAGGCAATAACGGATTCACTAGAACGTGGCACTGACTGAGTTCAAGGCCTGGGTCTACGCGAATCGTTGCGCACCAGCTACCTGCCGTTGGACGGGGACACAGTACGTAGCTTCTCGAAGAAGCAGAGACGGTGACAGGCAGACTCCCAGCGACCACAGTTCTCGACTGCAGTGGTCCGCAACGTGCACTCACAATGATTCGGGCACTCGGGGACAGGCGGGCTCCCAGCGGCAGCAGCACGCGGGTGCGGCGGCCCGGGCTGGTGGTGGCGATGACTCTCGTCGTGCAGCTCCGGGGTGGGCTCACAGAGGCAGCAGCTCTCTCCTAGCTGTGGCGGCCCACAGGGTGACTCACGATGATGCAACATTGCAAAGATGCGGGCACTCAGCGGCAGCAGCTTTCTCTTAGCTGCGGCGGCCCACAGGACAAATCACAATGATGCAGAGTTGGCAAAGGTGCGAGCACTCCGCGGCAGCAGCTCTCTCTTAGCTGCGGCGACTCACAGGACAAATCCCGATGATGCAAAGTTAGCCAAGGTGCGAACCCTCAGCGGCAGCAGCTCTCTCTTAGCTGTGGCGGCCCACAGGACAAATCACGATGATGCACAGCTGACACAAGTGCGGGCACTCAGCGGCAACAGCTCTCTCTTAGCTGCAGCGGCCCACAGGACAAATCACGATGATGCACAGCTGACACAAGTGCGGGCACTCAGCGGCAACAGCTCTCGCTTAGCTGCAACGGCCCACACAGTTTCAGCGAAGGTTCTGAAGATTCAAATTAAAGCGGGCGCTCAGCGGCGGCAGCTCTCTCTTAGCTGCGGAGGCCCACACAGGTTCAGCGAAGGTTCAGAAGATTCAAATTAAGGCGGGCGCTCAGCGGCGGCAGCTCTCTCTTAGCTGCGGCGGCCAACACACAGAGTTAACAAGGGTTACCAGTCTGCGTTCCTCACAGTAGAACTAGAGGTTCCGGATTACTCGACGGAGGCCTCACCTGCAACTAGAATCCCTAGCATAGGAATTCAGGTGGCTGACGGGGTGAAGTCTAATGTCCCTGAGACTTCAGCAGGAGGCGCTCTCAATTCAGGCCCTCGGGTAGTTTCTTCAGCAAGCTTGGTGAAAGTTTCAAAGTCCTTTCCTCTGTCCGCTCGGACAGAGTTTCGTCTTGACATCCAGAAGGAACACACTTGAAAAAGGTTTCAGCGCAGCGTTTTATACCTAAAAAGTCTTTGTTCTCTGCAGTCACAAATCACTGCATCCAGCCAGAACCAGTTCGGTGGGGTCGGGGAGCACTTGGTTTACTAGGCGACATCCTGCCTTTTGAGAATCTGGGGGTCTGCTATCAGACGCCCAGTGGGAGGTGGAGCCATCATTCACCTTGCCAGGCACGGCCCTGCTCATATCAAAGAGTCACCCCTCACCCTACTCTAAATGCCGATCTCTCTCTCCAGCCAGGTCTGACCCAGCTGGCCCTGCTGCTCCAAAACCAGACGGCCAATACACACGCTAGCAAAGCCTACAGGAAAGCTTAGGCCCAGAAAATACCTCGTTTCTAGTAGAGGCATTTTTCGAGACACGTGCTACGCTAATAATCCTTACTAAAAGATGTATCTCAATGTTCTGAGCTTAAACATATCAAATTCGATGTTCCTATCAGGTTCCTGGGGGCAGGTAGGATTAGGGCATGTAATGCTCAGCCTGCCCATTCTGGCCTATGAGAACGGATAGCCTCACAATAGTAAACAGGGAAATGGATGGTAACTCGCTATTAGAACTTGCTACACAGACATACTTGGAAAGCTGCTTCGGTGGGTAGCGCAAATCAGCGCTGCAGGCCCACCAGCAGTATTTGGTCTACAAGCCCTGGGCACACACAGTGCACTGATACTAGGGTCTGGCAGGTAAACCAAACGAGCCAATTATGGTTATCCCAATTCATACAGTTATCTTTAACAGGGAGCATTCGCGCTGTGTCACTGATTGGCAGTGGCACAGCGCCCAGAGCATCTAAATCCAGCCAACATAAAAGGTCAGAAGCGAAAAGAGGAGGGGAGACCCGCGCCAATGATGCCAGGTCTAACAATGTGCATCACTTTGTTCACGTTTGCATTATACACTTAGAAGTCTCCATTTTACACAGACATACCACTTTACCTTTTTCCCACTTGGGGAGAGTATTTTTATGTCTATGGTAACGTTGTCTTTTATTGTCACACGCACTATGTACAATACTCCTACTACAGTACGATTGTCGACAACATCATGCATGAACTGTGATTCTTTGTTTTAAGCCAAGACCAAGTACACAGGTATTGCATCTATGAATTTGTTATGTCTTATTCATTGCCCCCAACTCTTGGGGCAAGATACCATGCATTAACTTAATTTTACACACTACATGTAATGTATTATGTGATTATAGGCACCGAAGTCTGATTACTTGCGCTACTATGTATACATTACAAGATGGCGACTCAAGTTAATGCAGTTGACAACCCTCGTGTGTTTAGTTATGTAGAGTCCTCTGCATTGCGAGGCTCATGCAAATGCATTCAATTTACAATATGTTTCACTATCAACAGTGCTATATGCCAGTACTGGAATTGCAATTTACTGCTTTACCCTTTAAGCTGGTTGTGTATCTACTCTAAGATGGCGGTGTATTTTACTTGGTTGCCTCCTTGATTTTCAGTGGTAATGTCAAGTCCTATTTCAGTTTCTATACTGTGTATGTAACAAGGCTGTATGTCACTTTATTCTTTGTGTGATCAAGGCCGCTTGACGGCCGAAACGCGTCACGTTTCGATTTATGACGTAATAAATCGATTGTTTTGAACTCCTGGTGTGGTCTCTGAGAGCGCGCAATAATTTACTTCATACTTGGATTTAATTACCGGTCGCTCCACCGGTTTACGCGCCACCTCCCCAGGGTCGCCTGTTTCCAGTAGGAGCTCACTGGTTTTATATATATATATATTCACTGAAAAAACCATAGGTTTTAGGGACAGTTATAGTTAGTTGGACATTTCACTCGTACAAAACCATAGAAATTCCCCCGTTATAGTTAGTTCAGCTAACTATAACTCACGCCCCCGCAATGCACTGCTGATGATGTCACATATTACATCACTCATGACATGGTCAGTGACATCACTGATGACATCACTGATGACATCTCAAATGACATCACTGATGACATCATCCAGTGACTGTGTGTTTCTGTAAAGTTTAAATATGTTTAATATATATAGGGAAAGGCTTATTGAAGAATGAGTGGGTGTATAAGTGTCTGAATGGATGATTTAGTACGTGAGTGACTGACTCTACAAGTGAGTGATTAAATGAATCTTACTGAATGCATGGGTTAGTGACTAAACTGTGTGAATGTCTGTATCCGTCTGTCTGTTAGTTTGTAAGCGGCTGCATGGCTTTCTGAATAGCTACATGAGTGTCTACATGGGTTATTGATTGATTGTCTGAGTATCTGTATGGGTGCCTGAGTGTTTGTGTGGGTGGGGGTGTGTGACTCTGTGCATAGAAGTGTGAGTTGGTGATTCACTGGGTGCATGGTTTCAAGAGTGCATCTGTGATGGACTGTATGGGTGGGTGAGTGTGTGTATGGGTGTGTTAGTGATTGAATGTATATCTCAGTGGTACATGTGTGAGTAACTACATATGTGAAAGGCAGTATATATGTGTGTTGGAGTATATAAATGGCTATAAGTGAGAGTGTGTGATTGTGAGAGTGGCTGTATGGATGAGTGTGTACTTGTATCAGTGATTGTATAAGAGCGTAAGAATGTGCTAGTATTTGTATGAGTAAGTGAGCTGGTGTGTGTATAACTGTATAGGTGAGTAAATGGGTGTGTGATTACGTTTTTGCATGACTGACTAGGTGTGTGAGTACCTCTATGGATGAGTGGCGGTGTGTGAGTGTTTATATAGGTGTATGAGTGCATATGATAGTCCTGTACTGAGTGACTAAGTATGAGTGACTGTACGGGTGAGTGAGTGGATGTGTGTGTAGACCTAAGAATCAGTGAGTGGGTATGTAGTTTTTGGTGTTGGAGTGTCTATGGTTTTGAGAATGGCAGTCTGTAATTTAGAGTGGGTGTATCAAAAGTTATATTAGGGTGTGAGAAGATGCATGAAATTATCACATGGATGATGTCATCAGTGATGTCATTTGAGATGTCATCAGTGATGTCATCAGTGATGTCACTGACCATGTCATGAGTGATGTAATATGTGACGTCATCAGCAGTGCATTGCGGGCGCGAGTTATAGTTAGCTGAACTAACTATAACGGGGGAATTTCTATGGTTTTGTACGAGTGAAATGTCCAACTAACTATAACTGTCCCTAAAACCTATGGTTTTTTCAGTGAATTTCAAAGGTTTTTAAATGCTAATTTCTAACTATAATGTGTCTGAAACCTATGGTTTTTTCAGTGAATTTCAAAGGTTTTTTAAATGCTAATTTCTAACTATAAAGTGCCTGAAACCTATGATTTTTAAGTGAATTTCAAAGGTTTTTAAATGCTAGTTTCTAACTATGCCTACAGAGGTAGGACATGTGAAGAAAGAAGAAAAAACGCACAGAAAGAAGCAAAAGATGTGCAGAAAGAACCAACAGAGGAGCAGAAAGAGGCCTTGTTGCAAAATCATCCTGTGCCCACAACTTTTTCAGACGGGTACTGGTGGTAACTGACTCTGACTAACCAGAGCCAGTGCTATGCTAAAAGACACTTAGAATACAGTGAAAACACCTACATACACTAGGGAACACTATGCGTTGGGGTACCCCTGTGATTAGCATGACCTCCTCTGCAAGTCCCTAGTACATAATAGGGCAGGGGGATTAAAACTACCTCTTAAAATGCGCTACAGGGCGCGTTTGCACAGTGGTGAAGGGAGGGGGCCTGAGGTGACATGTGTGCAAACGCACCCCGTGGCACGTTTTAAGTTGCGGGATTAAGTCCCCTTGAATTCTGAGGGTCCCTGGGGCCCAGCTAGCCCCCAGGTACCTACAGTTAGGACCACAGAGCTGAGTTGCAGAGAGGCGTTCCGAGGCCACGCACCTTTTTCACCTCTCTGCAACGCAACTCTGTTGTGCTTACTGAAGGAACCTGGTGGGCTAGTTGGCCCCCAGGGTCCCTCAGGATTCAAAGGAATTAATTCCCCAACTTAAAACGCACCACAGGGCGTGTTTGCGCACATGTCACCTGAGGCCCCGCCCCCTCCCTTCACCACTGTGCAAACGCGCCCCGTGGTGCGTTTTAAGTTGGGGTATAAGGTCACCTTGAATCCTGAGGGTCCCTGGGGCCCAACTAGCCCAATAGGTACTTCCAGTAAGCACCACAGGCCTGCGTTGCAACGCCTGTAACAAATTGTGCAGTTGTGTTTAGGTAGTGAAGAGGGTCGTGCTGGGGGTAGTGTTTTAGGGTTTAGGGTAGTGCAGTGGTGTTTGTGTAGTGTAGGGGGTCATGCTGGGGGTAGATTTAGGGTTTAGGGTAGTGCAGTGGTGTTTGGGTAGTGTAGGGAGTCGTGCTGGGGGAGTGTTTTAGGGTTTAGGGTAGTGCAGTGGTGTTTGGGTAGTGTAGGGGGTCGTGCTGGAGGTAGTGTTTTAGGGTTTAGGGTAGTGCAGTGGTGTTTGTGTAGTGTAGGAGGTCGTGTTTTAGGGTTTAGGGTAGTGCAGTGGTCTTTGGGTAGTGTAGGGAGTCGTGCGGGGGTAGTGTTTTAGGGTTTAGGGTAGTGTAGGGGGTCATGCGGGGTAGTGTTTTAGGGATTAGGGTAGTGCATTGGTGTTTGGGTAGTGTAGGGGTCATGCGGGGGTAGTGTTTTAGGGTTTAGGGCAGTGCAGTGCAGTAGTGTTTGGGTAGTGTAGGGGGTCGTGCTGGGGGAGTGTTTTAGGGTTTAGGGCAGTGCAGTGGTGTTCGGGTAGTGTAGGGGTCGTGCTGGGGGATGTTTTAGGGTTTAGGGCAGTGCAGTGGTGTTCGGGTAGTGTAGGGGGTCGTGCTGGGGGAGTGTTTGAGGGTTTAGGGCAGTGCAGTCGTGTTCGGGTAGTGTAGGGGGTTGTGCTGGGGGTAGTATTTTAGGGTTTAGGGTAGTGCAGTGGTGTTCGGGTAGTGTAGGGGGTCATGCTGGGGGTAGTGTTCTAGGGTTTAGGGCAGTGCAGTGGTGTTCGTGCAGTGTAGGGGGTCGTGCTGGGGGTGGTGTTTCAGGGTTTAGGGCAGTGGTGTTCGTGCAGTGTAGGGGGTCGTGCTGGGGGTGGTGTTTCAGGGTTTAGGGCAGTGCAGTAGTGTTCGGGCAGTGTAGGGGGTCGTGCAGGGGGTGGTCTTTCAGGGTTTAGGGCAGTGCAGTGGTGTTCGGGCAGTGTAGGGGGTCGTGCTGGGGGTGGTGTTTCAGGGTTTAGGGCAGTGCAGTGGTGTTCGGGCAGTGTAGGGGGTCGTGCTGGGGGTGGTGTTTCAGGGTTTAGGGCAGTGGTGTTCGGGCAGTGTAGGGGGTCTTGCTGGGGGTGATGTTTCAGGGTTTAGGGCAGTGCAGTGGTGTTCGGGCAGTGTAGGAGGTCTTGCTGGGGGTAGTGTTTCAGGGTTTAGGGCAGTGCAGTGGTGTTCGGGCAGTGTAGGGGTCATGCTGGGGGTGGTGTTTCAGGGTTTAGGGCAGTGCAGTGGTGTTCGGGCAGTGTAGGGGTCTTGCTGGGGGTGGTGTTTCAGGGTTTAGGGCAGTGGTGTTTGGGCAGTGTAGGGGTCTTGCTGGGGGTGGTGTTTCAGGGTTTAGGGCAGTGCAGTGGTGTTCGGGCAGTGTAGGGGGTCGTGCTAGGGTATGTGTTTCAGGGTTTAGGGCAGTGCAGTGGTGTTCGGGCAGTGTAGGGGGTCGTGCAGGGGCTGGTGTTTCAGGGTTTAGGGCAGTGCAGTGGTGTTCGGGCAGTGTAGGGGTCGTGCTGGGGGTAGTGTTTTAGGGTTTAGGGTAGTGCAGTGGTGCTTGTGTAGTGTAGGGGGTCGTGCTGGGGGTAGTGTTTTAGGGTTTAGGGTAGTGCAGTGGTGTTTGTGTAGTGTAGGGGGTCATGTTTTAGGGTAGTGCAGTGGTGTTTGGGTAGTGTAGGGGGTCGTGCTGGGGGTAGTGTTTTAGGATTTAGGTTAGTGCAGTGGTGTTTGGGTAGTGTAGGGGTCGTGCTGGGGGTAGTGTTTTAGGGTTTAAGGTAGTGCAGTGGTGTTTGTGTAGTGTAGGGGGTCGTGCTGGGGGTAGTGTTTTAGGTTTTAGGGTAGTGCAGTGGTGCTTGTGTAGTGTAGGGGTCGTGCTGGGGGTAGTGTTTTAGGGTTTAGGGTAGTGCAGTGGTGTTAGTGTAGTGTAGGGGTCATGTTTTAGGGTAGTGCAGTGGTGTTTGGGTAGTGTAGGGGGTCGTGCTTGGGGTAGTGTTTTAGGATTTAGGTTAGTGCAGTTGTGTTGGGGTAGTGTTTTAGGGTTTAGGGTAGTGCAGTGGTGTTTGTGTAGTGTAGGGGTCATGCTGGGGGTAGTGTTTTAGGGTTTAGGATAGTGCAGTGGTGCTTGTGTAGTGTAGGGGGTCGTGCTGGGGGTAGTGTTTTAGTGTTTAGGGTAGTGCAGTGGTGTTTTTGTAGTGTAGGGGGTCATGTTTTAAGATGCAACGCTCCAATACCTGACCAGTCTGCACTACATAAAACTACAAAAAAACTAAAAATAAAAAGTGTTTTGCACACTTTTGTCATTGAGCTATATGTGGGCTACATCTGGGTAATATTTGTGCTACATTTGGGCTCTTTTTTCACTGGTGGCCATCTTGGAAGACTTCTTTGTTATGAAGTTTCCTAATTTCCTCATTTACTGCAGTCTCCTCAGTAGGAAATGATTTCAGTTTTTACTTTGATTCCATCAAGAAGGCATTCAGATGTGTCACACATTTGCCATAAATTCAGAATGTTATTACTCTAGTTGTTCATTAGATCACTGTAGTAAAGCTACTGCTCACCAAGGAGTTAACTGGAAGTCTACTGCTGGTATTGAAAGTGATTGTTTCAGTTTGCATGTCAGAATTTTCTAATGAAATAGAAGAGGATTTGAGATCTCACTTAAAACATGCACTAAATTTTCTTTTGCAGCACTAACCATAATTTCTATGGCAAAATGAACCCCCTCATTTTGTTCCTTTTTAAATTAAATGTTTTAAGTGTTACCAGTTTATTCCAATCAAGATGGCTTCAGGTGTGCCATACTTTTGTCATAAGTAAGGCTGTTAGCACTCTAGTTGTTCTTTAGAACACTCTGGGAAGCTGCAGTAGAACACAAAGGCATCAACTGACAGGCTGCTCCTGTTGAAATATAACAGGAAGATATTTGAGATCTCACTTAAAACATGTCCTAATTTTTCTTTCTACAGCACTAACCATAATTTCTATGGCAAAATGAACCCCCTCATTTTGTTCCTTTTTAAATTAAATGTTTTAAGTGTTACCAGTTTATTCCAATCAAGATGGCTTCAGGTGTGCCATACTTTTGTCATAAGTAAGACTGTTAGCGCTCTAGTTGTTCTTTAGAACACTCTGGGAAGCTGCAGTAGAACACAAAGGCATCAACTGACAGGCTGCTCCTGTTGAAATATAACAGGAAGATATTTGAGATCACACTTGAAACATGTCCTAATTTTCTTTCTACAGCACTAACCATAATTTTTATGACAAAATGAACCCCCTCATTTTGTTCCTTTTTAAATTAAATGTTTTAAGTGTTACCAGTTTATTCCAATCAAGATGGCTTCAGGTGTGCCATACTTTTGTCATAAGTAAGGCTGTTAACACTCTAGTTGTTCTTTAGAACACTCTGGGAAGCTGCAGTAGAACACAAAGGCATCAACTGACAGGCTGCTCCTGTTGAAATACAACAGGAAGATATTTGAGATCACACTTGAAACGTCCTAATTTTTCTTTCCAGAGCACTAACCATAATTTCTATGACAAGATGAACCCCATCATTTTGTTCCTTTTTAAATTAAATGTTTTAAGTGTTACCAGTTTATTCCAATCAAGATGGCTTCAGGTGTGCCATACTTTTGTCATAAGTAAGGCTGTTAGCACTCTAGTTGTTCTTTAGAACACTCTGGGAAGCTGCAGTAGAACACAAAGGAATCAACTGACAGTCTCTGCCCTTGTTGGATGTACATGTTTTACTGAGAATGTCAGACTTCATTCTCACATGACTGAGAAAGATAATGTGAATTTACAGAAAATATGCTCTCATTTTAGCTTCTGGGGCACCTTCCAAAACTGTATGGGACAAGCATGTGAAAATAGTTTTCTCTCAAACATGATTCATGATATCCCAGCAGAAGGTTTTTCACAGGGTAAAATCACCTTAGAACACACCACAATTCCTGAAATTAGTATGGTACCATCAACAAATGAATTCTAATGTAACTAAAGTCTGTTATCACCCTTTATAGTTCTCCTTTTGGTAACCCTCAAAATCTTCGATTCACTACAATGCATTTCAATGGGGTACTATCATTTATATTGGTCCCAAGATGGCTGCCAGCAATTCCAGGATGAAGTGCTGACAGCCAATCAGATCTCACGATGACATGTGTGGTTAGGCTCCGCCCAGATATATATGTGTTTTTACTTTTGATTTTCTCAGCAACTACTGAGCAGATTTACACCATTTAACAAAAAGGGTTCTTTTTGAACCAAGAACTACCTCTTTGCCAAATTTGGTGTAATTCCGTTCAGCAGTTCAGGCTGTAGCCTTGCATAAAGTTTCCTATGAGAAATTGATTTTTTGACTCTTATTTTTGTAATTTCTCCGCAACTACTGAGCGGATTTACACCATTTAACAAAAGGGTTCTTTCTGAACCAAGAACTACCTCTTTGCCAAATTTGGTGTAATTCCGTTCAGCAGTTCGAGCTGTAGCCGTGTCTAAAGTTTCCTATGGGAAAATGAATGGGGAAAACATGTTTTGGGACCCCCCTTTTTTCTCGGACCCCGCTTGACGAATCACCCTGAGACTTTCAGGGTAGGAGCGGACCAGAGCGGGCCATAAAGTTTGAAAATTTCGCGAAGATTCGTCAACAGACGCAAGAGTTATTTCAAATAGAATGTCGCGGATTTCCTATGGAAAATAGGTCCTAACTATAACTATCTACTGGCGACCGCCAGTAGATAATATATATATATATATAAATATATATATATATATATATTCACTGAAAAAAACACAGGTTTCAGGGACATTATAGTTAGGTATTAGCATTTAAAAAACCTTAGAAATTTACTGAAAAAACCAAAGGTTACAGGGACGTTATAGTTAGACTAACATTTCACTCATACAAAACCTGAGAAATTCAGCCATTATAGTTAGCTGATCTAACTATAACTCGAGCCCCCGCAATGCACTGCTGATGATGTCACATATTACATCACATATGACATGGTCAGCGACATCAACGATGACAGCACTGTGCTATCCATGCCGAGCTGTAAATTGGCCAAAGCCTTTTGCCACTCCAGGCACAGTATTACAGCTTATGCTTAAAGACTTTGCTGTAGAAATGGCATAAGACTTTGTCCCATTCTATCTCTGCATGGATGGCACTGTGCTCATCTTACTCTTAAAGACTTTGATAGAAAAGCAGACATTTGAAGTGAGCAAATTTAGAGTGTCGCTGGTGTTGAGAGTGCTCTATATTGGAGCTGCTTTCCACCTAAACTTGAGAACTACCCAGAGTTCTCTGCTTCTTTTTTTGAATAATTTATGCATCACTAAATGCCTGCAAGGGTTTTGTTTTGACTTATACTGGGTGCTCCCTTGTGTCTAGACAAAGCTATACCTCTCTGAAGAACTCTAATGAAAGCAAAACACATGTCAGGGATGGCTTTTATTAATTTCAGGTTGGCTTGGATGGTATCTTACCAATTCAAAGCTGTAATACTGTACCTGGAGTGGTAAAAGGCTTTGGCCATTTTACAGCTCGGCATGGATAGCACTGTGCTAATCCTATGCTTAAGACTTTTCTGTAAAAATGGCAAAAGACTTTGTCCCATTTTATCTCGGCGTGGATGGCACTGTACTAATCCTACGCTTAAAGACTTTAATAGAGAAGCAGACATTTGAGGTGACCAAATTTAGAGTATCGCTGGTGTTGAGAGTGCTCTATATTGGAGCTGCTTTCCACTTAAACTTGAGAACTACCCAGAGTTCTCTGCTTCTTTTTTTGCATAATTTATGCATCACTCTATGCCTAAAAGGGTTTTGTTTTGACATATACTGGGTGCTTCCTTGTGTCTGGACAAAGCTATACCTCTCTGAAGAGCTCTAATGAGAGCGAAACATGTGTTAGGGGTTGCTTTTATTCATTTCAGGTTGGCCTGGATGTTATTTTACCAATCCAAAGCTGTAATACTGTGCCTGGAGTGGTAAAAGGCTTTGGCCATTTTACAGCTCGGCATGGATAGCACTGTGCTATTCCTATGCTTAAAGACTTTGCTGTAGAAATGGCAAAAGACTTTGTCCCGTTCTATCTCGGCGTGGATGGCACTGTGCTAATCCTACGCTTAAAGACTTTGATGGAAAATCAGACATTTGAGGTGAGCAAATTTAGAGTGTCACTGGTGTTGAGAGTGCTCTATATTGGAGCTACTTTCCAATATATATACATATATATAAATATTGAAAGGAAAAGATAAGAGCAAAAAGAAAAAGGAAGAAGGCAGATTTCGAATGATTACGATGTATTCGGAAGATGCAAATTCACTAAGGAATATACTCCGTAGGAATTGGCATGTTTTGAAGACAGACATGATCATTGGAAAAGATATACCATCAGCCCCTTTGGTGAATTTTAAAAAAGCTAGGTCGCTAAGGGACATGCTGGTTCACAGCCATTTGGAGAAAAACATACAAAAGAAGGGGACAATCAAGGAAGTAAAAGGTTTTTTCCCTTGTGGAAAGTGTAAAGCCTGTATTAACACCAAAAAGGTCTTAACATATGAAATACCTGAGTGAGAAAACTTAGACCTGTAACCAAATTTATGACATGCCATACTGCCTATTCAGTATATTGCCTAATATGCCCATGTGGTTTGAAGTATATAGGCATCACGATTCATCCCATAACAATCCGCATATTAGAACACATGCGGGCAATAGCAAAAAGAGATTTCTCCTATCCAGTGGCCAGGCATTGTGCCAATAAACATCAAAGTGACAGGGATCTGTTACAATATTTTGGCATTGACCATGTACTGATGCATAGAAGAGGAGGTGACAGAATTTTGAAATTGCGCAGACTCGAGTCTCGCTCTATAATCGACCTGCAAACAAGAGCAACAAAAGGGTTAAATAGCGGGGAGGAACTGGCTGCCCACCTTGGCAAATAATCCTAGGACATGAGATAATATCACAAGATATGAATGAGGGCCGATATACGGCATGATAATTATGCTGACTCGTTTGAAAATGGCTAAATGTAATTATTGCAACATTGTTATGAATTATGCCGATACACGGCTTGATAACAAGTGATTACAATGAATCAAGTTAAGAAAATATGGTGTTTTACAGGGAAATAGCCTTTGCCGATACACGGCGGAATATCATAACAATTGTATTAGGTTGATGAAATGTAATGAAATGATTTTTGATTTTTGATCTATCAAATTGATGGTAAATAATGTGGTTTTAGCAAGCATCAGTGCTAAAGGCAATATGCGATTGAAAACAAAACCATGTTAAAAAGGCGCTCCCAATGTAAAACGGAAAGTTGGCCTTTTTCAATGTTGCATGTTTAATGAATTGGCTATTTAAAATGACGGCTTCCGGTGTGATGTTTGAACACCGACGAAGGAGTAATCCAAAATGTGCCTGTTGCATTGCTATTAAATCGAAGCAACTGCCCCCGTAAATGCTGTCTTTCTTTTTGAAAACTAGAGAAACGGAGCATTGATATATACAGGTGGGGGCCCCCAGTCCATTCAAATCCGTTTCGAAATTCCGGTTGATACTATTGACATCTTCTCTGATAATGTGAACAGAGACTTATTGGGACTGAGGTCAAAGGAGAGATCACCTCGCAGATGGAATTTGTTATATAATCAGATGAAAGCAATAAAAGACTTAAAAGATGACAAAACAATCATAGTGAAACCATCAGATAAGGGTGGCAATATAGTTCTGCAGACGAGGGAGAACTACTGCAATGAGGCCCTAAGACAATTAGAAGACAAGAACAACTACACTGCTGTGACAGAAATGGACTACACACTGAGTATACAATCATTTGAGCGGATGATTGACAAGGGGCTCTGTAAGGGAATTTTATCAACAGAGGAATACCGTTTCTTACAGAACAAACATCCTAGAATCCCTACATTCTACCACCTACCAAAGATTCATAAAGATGCCACTAGCCCACCTGGACGTCCAATAGTCTCCTCAATAGGAGGCTTGACAGAAAACTTATCAAGATATGTGGACCATTTTCTATTCCCTTTCGTAATACAACCGTCCTCGTATACACGGGACACAAAGTATTTTCTGAAGCAAATACAAGGGATTGAATGGGAACCGGATTTTGTAATGGTAACTCTCGATGTGTCAAGTCTCTATACTAGTATAAGACACACTGATGGGCTGGAAGCAGTAAGATTTTTCTTAAAGGGAAGGCCTCTGAGGTTTCTGGAACACAACAAAATGTTGGAAGAATGTATCTCTTTCTGTTTGAATCATAACATTTTTCTTTTCCAGGACCAGAGGTACAAGCAAATACAGGGTACGGATGGGCACTTGTTCGTTGGTTGGTGGGAGAAGCAGGTGGCCTGGGCCGATACCATGGATGAGTGGGTGGACAACATTGTATGTTGGAGGAGATACATTGACGACCTCTTCATAATTTGGAGAGGGTCAATGGAGTCTGCGAAGCAATATGTCTCCTGCCTAAATGACAATAAGCTAAATCTGAAGTTTGCAGGGGAGTTGAGCACCACACAGGTGAATTTTCTGGACTTGAAGGTTTTTGTGAGTGAGAATAAATTACAAACAGCCCTATACAGGAAAGAAACAGCGGGCAACTCTGTCCTACATGGTATCAGTAGTCACCCACAGAACCTGATCCAGAGTATCCCCTATGGGGAACTCTTACGGATCAAGAGGAACAGCTCGAGGCAAGAGGACTATTTAAGAGCAGCAAGTCAGAGTTTGAGTCGTTTTAAAGTGAGGGGTTACCCGGGAAAAACATTGGAGGCAGCACAACTCAAAGCAGAAAGTAAGAACAGAATTGATCTTATACAGAGTGCAGGGAAACAGGATATGAAAGGGAACACTAATAATTTCAGGATGATAACACGCTATTCTAATGCAGCAAGTGAAGTCAGAGCAATAATGCATAGGAACTGGCGGATTGTTAAGTCAGATGCAGTAATTGGGAAAGATCTGCCAGAGCAACCAGGCATAACATTCAGGAGATCTAGGTCCATAAAAGATCACCTAGTTGAGAGTCACCTGGTGACAGTTAAACCACAACAGGGATTGGCAGACCTCCATGGCTCCTTTCCCTGTGGAAAATGCAGGGCGTGTGCTACCAGTAAGAGGATTACCACATATGAGGTACCTGGGATGAAGAGAGCAAGGAGGATTGTGAAATTCATGACATGCAGCACCACATTTGTGGTATACTGCTTGGTTTGTCTGTGCAACCTACATTATGTGGGAAGCACAATCAATCAGGTGAAGATGAGGATCCTAGAGCATCAGAGGGCCATTGCCAGCAACGATACCAACTATCCAGTTGCACGGCACTTTGCGAGCCATCATAAGAGCGATAGGGCGCTCCTGCAGTATTTCTGCCTCGATCAGGTACCCAGAGATGTTAGAGGAGGTGACAGAAAGAAGAGATTAAGGAGGCTAGAGTCAAGAGTCATCATAGACCTCCAATGCAAATTTCCAGGGGGACTGAACAGCGGAGAGGAACTTGCTGTTCACTTAGGGACCTGATAGAACTGTTGGTACTGTATGGGACTGTGATGGACATGATAAGGGACACGTGAGCATGCAACAGCTTATGTTGAGAGCACATGTCCAGTCAGGGCAGGATGAGGTACGACACAGCCTGACTGAAGTGTAGTCACCGTAGCGCACGCTTTATTCTTAAAAGGTCTTTTAGCCCACATGGATCATTATCCATGAGGCAGTACCAGGTTCATAGCCCATTTAGGGCAAGATTGTAGGAAAAGCATGAAGGTGCCTGGTCGATCGGTATACCCCCTTGATAGCAGAACAATATATTAACGCGCTCAGCGGGGAGACTGTAAATATGTAAATATATAATATGCTGTGTGTAAATATTGTACATAAGACTGTTCAAAATTAATCACATGGATGAATTTTCAGTAACATTACATGTTTATGAAGTAATATACATAGTCTGTTTATAGAGCGAACAATGAATCTCACCAGTCCCAGACATGTTCCAAGATGTTGCCCGCAGTAATGCAATTATTTGTTTGTCCGTTTTCTGAATGATGTTTATTTATGTGTTTAAATATCGCCATGACAACGGCGCCCGCCGACATTGACAAAGGCAGGATTGCCGAAACGAGTTTGTTTTTTTATCTTTCGCCAATAAATCTTTCATAGGATTTAAATAACGTGAGTGCTGGTCCAATCTACTTGGTGTGGGGAGCTGGATATATATATATTTATATATATATATTTTCACTGAAAAAACCATAGGTTTCAGGGACGTTATAGTTAGAAATTAGCATTTAAAAAACCTTAGAAATTCACTGAAAAAACCATAGGTTTCAGGCACGTTATAGTTAGTTGGACATTTTACTCGTACAAAACCATAGAAATTCCGCTGTTATAGTTAGTTCAGCTAACTATAACTCACGCCCCCGCAATGCACTGCTGATGACGTCACATATTACATCATTCATGACATGGTCAGTGACATCACTGATGACATCTCAAATGACATCACTGATGACATCACTGATGACATCATCCAGTGACTGTGTGTTTCTTTAAAGTTTAAATATGTATTATATATATGCCAAAGTGTATTGAAGAATGAGTGGGTGTATAAGTGTCTGGATGGAGGATTTCGTAGGTGCGTGACTGACTGTTTAAGTGAGTGATTACATGTGTCTTACTGAATGCATGGGTTAGTGACTAAACTGTGTGAATGTCTGTATCAGTCTGTCTGTTGTTGTATAAGCTGCTGCATGGGTTGGTCAGTAGCTACATGAGTGTCTATATGGGTTATCGATTGGTTGCCTGAGTATTTGTATGGGTGCCTGGGTGTTCGTGTGGGTGGGTGGGAGGTGTGTGACTCTGTGCATAGATGTTTGAGTGGTTGATTCACTGGGTGTATGAGTTCAAGAGTGCATGTGGAAACAGCTGTATGGGTGGGTGTGTGTATGGGTGTGTTGGTGAGTGAATGGATGTCTCAGTGGTACATGTCCAAGTAACTACATATGTAAAAGGCAGTGTATGTGAGAGTTGGAGTATATAAATGACTATACGTGAGAGTCAGTGATTGTGAGAGTGGCTGTATGGATGAGTGTGTACTTGTATCAGTGATTGTATAAGAGAGTACGTATGCGTTTGTTTCTGTTTGAAGAAGTGATGTGGTGTGTGTATAACTGTATAGGTCAGTAAATGGAAGTGTGATTGATTCTTTGCATGACTGACTAGGTGTGTGAGTAACTCTGGATGAGTGGTGGTGTGTGAGTGTCTGTATAGGTGTATGTGTGCATATGATAGTGTTGTATTGATGAGTGACTGCATGTATGAGTGATTGTATGGGTGAATGAGTGGATGTGTGTGTAGACCTATGAATCGGTGAGTGCGTATGTAGTAACTGGTATTGGTGTGTCGATGGTTTCGAAAATGGTAGTCTGTATTTTACAGTGGGAGTATCAAAGGTTATATTAGAGTGTGAGGAGGTGCATCAGATTTTCACGTGGATGATGTCATCAGTGATGTCATTTGAGATGTCATCAGTGATGTCATCAGTGATGTCACTGACCATGTCATGAATGATGTAATATGTGACGTCATCAGCAGTGCATTGCGGGGGCGTGAGTTATAGTTAGATGAACTAACTATAACGGCGGAATTTCTATGGTTTTGTACGAGTAAAATGTCCAACTAACTATAACGTGCCTGAAACCTAAAGTTTTTTCAGTGAATTTCAAAGGTTTTTTAAATGCTAATTTCTAACTATAACGTCCCTGAAACCTATGGTTTTTTCAGTGAATTTCTAAGGTTTTTTAAATGATAATTTCAAACTATAATGTCCCTGAAACCTATGTTTTTTTTAGTGAATTTCAAAGGTTTTTTAAATGGTAATTTTTAAGTATAATAGTAGTTATACCTATGTTTTTTGTACTGAATTTCTAGATTTTTTTAACTGTTTATTTGTAAATATATTATTTATTAAACAATATTATATACTTTTTGAAAATTGTAAAAAAAAATTTGAAACAAATTAAAACTGAAATATAGTATAATTATTTTGTTTTATTTTTTTATTTTAATATATTTATATTATTTTCCCAAAGCGTACCTAACACGGCGGGTGCGCGTATTCAAGCCGCCATTTTGGAAAAGTCATGAAGGATCCGCGTACGGTGTGCGACGGGTGCGTGTTTTCCAATTACATCATATACGTATAATATTACTTGCTGTGCGCGATTGGTATGCGACCGGTCCGCGAGTCCTGCTCCCGCGTATTCTCGACACATGCGCATTACGGTACGCGACGTTTGCGCGGTGGCGGGCCCCGCGTGACGTCATATACGTGCCGGGGCGCGCTGGGTGCGCGACTCCCGTGAAAGTTTTTATGTTCTAAAATGATATGTATGTGTCTTTAATGTACATATTAGGGCAAGAGATTATCTAAGGTATTCATAAAAATAATAAACTTCTACTTGTAATAAAGTTATATTATTTTTAAATATGTTTTCATGGAGTCGCGTCGGGTGCGTTCTTCGTGCGCGCTGCGTGCGCGAATCCCATGTGACCTCAAAAAAAAGGATTTGATTGGTTCATAACATTTCCCACTATAACTATTGAAGGACCCCACCCATTTTAATCATTCTTGTTAGAGCACCTTCAGAGAAACTTCTGTTCTTCTATTTGAACCTGTTTGGCTTTTTTTGGTGTTTTTTCAAAACTTCCAAGGAAAATGGCATCAGAGCAGCAGCAGCAGGTGGAAGTATCTTCAGATGAAGAACTGTTGGAGGAGGCACCACCTAAAAAATACCAGAATCTGTTGTGTGGAAGTTCTTCACTTTTCCTGCAGGTGAAAAAAAAAGTGAATGCAAGAAAAGTGACCTGCATGATTTGCGGCAGGGTACTGTCAAGAGGGAGTGATAAAAAGTATTCATGCGGCACTGCCAGCATGTATAAACATCTGCGCACTCTCCATCCTCGCAATCTTGCTCGGGAGGAAATCAGGCGAGCTGCTCAAAACCCATCACCAGCTGTGGCAAGCACATCAGGAGCGTCATCAGCAATACCTCCTATGGACATAAGACCAGAATTTGCCTTCCTTGAGCAACACTGTGTAAAGTGTAAAAAAATAATCTGCTATGGTGAACAGTCAGTGGATGCTGTTTGTGCTGCCCAAAGAAATCACATTGTTAATTATTTTTTTTTGTTTGTTTTTGGAATGATATTTAATTCCAAAAGTTACCTGTTTACTTTGTTCCTTTTTTTGTTCAGTTTTTAAAAACA